>CM034150.1:281712930-281831400 GCA_019776745.2 Taxus chinensis | reverse complement strand
TTTATTATTATAACGTAAATCAACATACATATCTCGTTTTAGTTAGGTGTTCAACAAATACATCTTCTATATCATCGACGCGCAGGTCGGCACTCTTATTTATTCTTATACCTTGCTAACATTTATTTAGACCCTCACGCCTCATCCCAAACTAGGTGATGATCGTGATCGTCGACCCCTCTCGCCAGGCCTCTCTGTCCTCAAAGGTACCACGACTATTGGTACCGCCCACTGATCTGCCAATCTCTCCTGTAACATCTGAATACGCCCTCTCGCATGGAGAACTCCAGCCTCTAGTCTCGCTGCTCGTGACTCCGCAACCACTAACAATCTTCTTGTCTCATTCACCTGCGTTTGGAGCTGCTGAACCAAACGCTACAGCCGAGCCCTCTCTGCTGTCATCACAGCTATGTCAGGGCAATCGCGTACACCTCGCAACTCTGCTACCCACCATAACCTATAGGCCTCTGTCATTCCTGAATCCATTACACTGCGATCGGCTGCTATCTCCTCGGGCCCTATGTTCTCGGTTACCATATAGTTCCCGTAGGGCCTCCAACAGATATCCGCAACCGTCAACCTCTCCCATACCTTCCTGTAATACTCAATGTCACCCGGCATGGCCTGAGATCTTGCCTCTTGTTCTGTCTGGACCCATCGTCAGAATCCCAACCTCTATACTCCGGCCTCAACCTACCTATTTGGCCCGACCCAATGGGTTGGAAAAAAAAAAAAAAAAAAACCTAAGAGGCCGCCCCTACCTATTTGGCCCGACCCAAGGCCTCAACCTCCAATTGGCCCGAACCAAGGCCTCGCCCCTACCTATTTGGCCCGACCCAAGGCCTCAACCTACCTATTTGGCCCGACCCAAGGCCTCGCCCTACCTATTTGGCCCGACCCAAGGCCTCAACCTACCTATTTGGCCCGACCCAAGGCCTCGCCCTAACAATTTGACCCGACCCAAGGCCTCAACCTACCACCTAACCTGACCCAGGGCCACCGCCCAACCACTTGGCCTGACCTAAGGCCGTATCACTTCCATACCATACCCATAATCAACGTTTTATTTTATACATCCATCATGTACCTTGTGTTCAATCGCACTCACATGCTCGTGTTTTAGCATGATTAGGGTCCTTGACTTGATCTGTCGACCAGCTTTGCCCAGACCTAGACCATGACATTTATCTCAACCAAACCAACCTTTTGGTACTGCCGAACATGCCTAAACGTTTCGGTACCTTACCTGTTATATACCCTGGAGCTACTTCCTATGCCTTGGATACCAGGATTATATCACCCTTGTTTGGATAAACTATCGACCTTTGCCTATACATTGCTGGTTTGCTAGTCAAATCATGTACCCTAGTCGTACTATTACATTTCAACATGCGTCTGCTTCCTTGGACCTACCCCACCACCTTACCATCCTCTCTACCACATATACCCTTTATCAACCCTATCCCTGATTTCCCGTTCACTCAATCTGTGATAGATTTGAGGGGGATTACCTATATCCTTAACATGAGAAACCACTTCATATTATTGTCCGCGCAGCTTTACAAAACAAGCTACACGACAATAAGGGGCTAATGTAGACACCAAATTTGTGTCTTACGACCCCTTGTGACCCACATCTCATTTCACAACCTAACCCCATCACCTAAACCTTGCACAATTATTTATTAATTACCTTGTAATTGATAAATCCACATCACCTTACCCGCCACCTGACTTTGCCACCTCATCATGACCTAGCCCTAACCCTAAACTAACCTAATTAAGACCCATGACTTGGTCTAGACTCACATCCATAACTAATGCCTCCTTACTCGCACCAAAAGCCGACCTTCTAGCCACTTGACCAAGCCCGCAACTGATCTCTCAGGAGAAAAGCAGGGAAGGTGGGCTATTTTAGTAAAAATAGCCTACTTTTTCCTTACCGATGCCGGTTCCTACTCGACCGCCGTCGGTTACGCAACCGCCATCGGTTCCCTGTAAATGGGCTCCCCAAACCAAAACAACGGATTGGAATTTCATTTTGGAAGATCAGTCGAAGGATTTTTGAATCAAAGGAGAGTCCAAAGCGATTAGCAGAGTCCAAAACTTCACTTGACCAAGCAAAGACGAGTGAAGAAACCAGAAGAGTTGGTAGCCAAGGAGATCAACTTGCATCTTCGTCAAAAACCAGTAAGTCACATCTTGCATGTCCTCTGTTATAACATTTCTCTTGCCTTTGGAACCACAGTCCTCATAAATCCATCCCTGAATCCACTACCCAGCGTGCATATTACATCTAACTGCCATCCATCTACCTCTCATCACCTTATTTCTTAATATCACCCATATACACCCTTACAAACAATACAGTTACCAAACAACACAAACACCCTACAAAACAACCAACCTACAGATCCTAAACCATAACAGGTATCGGTTATCAGTAACCGGTATCGGTTATCAGTAACCGGTGTCGGTTAACCTGACTCCTAAACCCTGACCGGTATCGGTTATCAGTAACCGGTGTCGGTTACTGTGATTCACAACCAGAAACCATCCTTTTCCCTACCTGTTTCAACGAAGTGATTTAATTGATATTTTACAGTATTTTGTGTTAACTCATATCGGCAGGGGAACTGACCACCTTCGAAAGGAAGTTTCATATTTCCTGGGCCCAAGGCAGTTCCCTCATTTATTATCTAATCAAAATCTTGTGGTCTTGTGTTCTTATTTGCAGGTAGTCCTTCCCAGACAAAAAGGAGTTCTCCGCAGTCAACCTGATCTTTCTCTACGGTACGCGCACGTCATCTCGACATTCTACAGGTATTCCTCCTAACCCTAACCTTATCTGTTTCTATAAGGAATGAAGCATTTCCGAGTGAAACAGAGTTTTCACTTGAAATGGATGAAATGAAAACCAAAACGATCGCGGCAAGGATGATAAATCATGCAAAAGAACACTTTTGAAAAAATTTAAAATTTTCACGTTTATTGATTTTGCAAAGTCAAAATGAGCTGATAACAACATCCTAAATTCAAACTTTTACGTAGCATAAGTAGACAACCTATTACATAAATTTTTTAGGAGTTCAATGAAGAATTTCTCAAACAAATAATCGTACAAATGCCTCTTAGCCCATTTTCTTAGCGAACACTTCAGGTGCAGCTAGGATATTTTTGTGAAAATTACCTTGAACTCTTTCTTGTCAGTACTCAATGTTTTCTTGAGTAATTCATGATAACATTCTTTAGTACCATCATGGAAAATAAAATAGGTCCCTGGCATGGAGTCAAAATGTTTCTCAAATTTTCCCTTATTTTGATTGTTAGAGATGAACGTAAAATTTTAAGACACCAAAACACATACCTCATAAAAACAATACCCTCACACCTACATAACATCTAAGGTTACCTTGTGAACTCACCTAAGGCATGAGAGAATAATGTTCGTCATTAGTTTTGGGTACATCATGATAGTTTACAAAATTTTACCCAATAAATGTTGGTGTGATGTTTAATTTACGTTTTATTTGTTTATTAGGGTAATTATACGTCACACATTGTGAGTCATCTCACTTAGGTGGGCCATAGGTCTTTTTAGAGAGTTCTGTGACATATGAATTTTTTTTTCATGGAATATGTTATACGTGTCATATGTGTCATTGTCATATGGGAGTTACATGTTATTATAACATTGTAACTGGTCACTCCATCATTAGAGTATGACAAGTCCAGGCATGGGAGTTACACAAAACTCCCCATTTGTACTTATCTTTTTTATCTATGAGTGTGAGTAGACCATTTTATTTTTATGCACAAGTTGCTTGAGTTCATTTTTGCTTGATAATTACTTGGAAAAATTTCACATTATCGCTCGAGTGCAAATCCATAAATTTGCATGCACTTCTGGTAGATCTTTGTGCCCTCTTTCAACAATTACTTAGTGGAAAGGGACACGCTTACTAAGAAAAATGTTATTGACTATAAATAATTCTCATATAAGAAATTTAATATTAAAGACAAATAACTTTGTTAAACTTAATCTATTACTGTAATGTTTAGTACATATATGGGATCAAAATGCTATGCACTTTTTAACCTATATTTTATAGCCACTCACATGAAGCATTAGACAAGGTATTTATACTAGTGGGGTATTTTCCTTCACCAGTTCAATCAACAATTACATGGCCGCCATCAATGTATTATAATATAAATCATACAAATATGGGCTTGGTGTGCATGCCCCAAAATATTCTATCTTATAGGTACATACCATGTTTCTACATTCAATTCCTCTTTAAGTTCCACTTTGTCCCTTGTTTTGCATCATGAAAATTTTTCAAACCTATTTCTTGGTGTGTTCCACTTCTCTTGTAAAACTTTGTTAACACATGAACATGCTCTCAAATATCTCTTATCCTCTGTGGAATGTATTCTTAACTATAATTCCAAATTCCATGCAATCTTTGATGTCACTAGTTATAGTCCCATGGGTCAGGCATCTAAAATGATGTCTGAGTCTTCTACATGCTAGGTTTTACGAACCTTTTCTTTCATCACATGCTACCAAGTGTAAAAAATCCTACAATCTTTGCATGTGTGTTGGATATCAATGATTTGAATAGTATAAATGCATTCAATTTTTATCCATGTATTCATTAAATTCCCACGCACTAACCTAAGAAGTCAAAAACACTTCTAAGTTTTGTGCCTCCTCAAGTCTTGTCCAAATGCTCTTCCCAAAATGTATACTTAGCCAAATACCTTAAATAATTGGGCTAAACACAATACTAACACGTGTCTTATGTAGAGCTATCTTACCTTACTTTTGGTGCCTCGTAGCTACTATTTTCTATTTCAATTCACTTGCTTCATTGCTTGCTTCTATGTATGTAGCCTATGACCTTTTTATGTTTTTTTAACAACGTCTTTATATCCCTGGTTTGTGGCTTCTATAGCCTATATATTATGCTTGTATGTGACACTCATGTGTCCCATGTTTAATGCATCTAGGTCATCTCACATGACTAATATATGTGATATTTATTATGTCCTTGTTTGCTAGATTATTTATATACTTATTTCCTATACACTTGTTTTATCTTATACATGAGTCTATTATGATTGTTACTTGTAACTTTTGTGTTGCTATATTTTTATGTCATGGTCTCCACTATGTTCACCCCTTTCCAGGAACAAAACCCAAATGGTGCCCACCTAGAAGACATCTCTCTATATGATCCAAAAAAACTATTATACTTATATTATATGGATACACATCATTTATTTTTATTTGTGCACTCTATTTCCAATTTCATTTTCCTTAAAAGAGGGGACATTCAGTGGGGTGCATTATACACATATTGATGATACATATAAAATTCAACACTTAGATACAAAGTTATATAGAGGCATAAGATCCATGTCCTTATAAATAGTTATAGATACAAAATAAGGATAAAACCACACTAGTACAGAACTATCCACTAGGGATTAAATGGTGGTATGCTATGGTACATGATGGAAATTTCCATCATGGGGGTAATTTTAAAAAAAAAATTAGTCCTTCTAGATTACTACAGAAAATTACATATTTCTAGTGCAAAATTATGTATAGACGATAATTCAAAATAGAATACAGGGGGTGTGAATACTTCATTCCTTATTCAATACATCATTCGAATACATTTGTAAATAGAAGGTATGGGGGCATGGGAATTCTTCTCCTTTTGCATTAATCAACATCTTCATACAATAACATAATGCATGGGGGAGGGGGGATAATCTACACACCTAATTTGGAAATTGATCATTTGAAAATGACAATTTTAGTATACTATGAATTATACTTACATTATAAGTCTATTAGACATACCCTTCTCTCTCCCGCATGAATCACTTAACTCTACTATACATTGCACAACTACTCACATGTTCAATCATATCTATCCAAAGAAGTACCTTACCCATGTAGACACAAAATCATGCACTTTGGGTATCTAACTAGTCCTAATCACATACTACTATTCATATGAATCCTAAGTAAGAAAAGTACTAATTGACCCATGTATTTGGTCATATTTTCTTACTTTCTGATTATAATGTTGATCTTACACTCGTTTTAGCCTAGTTTGTCTTTTCATATTTTAGAATTTCTCATCTTGGACACCAGCACCCAACTAAGAAACTAGCGTCAGGTACCCCCATCCCCTCCAGGTACCATTGACCTCTTTGTACTTTATTCACATCTTTTGGGTCCTTTCTAGTTGTTTGGGCATCTTATATTTTTGGTAGTTGGCCTTTTCAGGGTTAATTACGAAATTCAAGCAGGGAATCATATAAATATAAAGTTATGTGATCATAATAAGTGACCAATCACTAAGCATTAGCTATCATAACCTAAGGTTTCATCCAAAGGCTATTTAAGAGCATTCAAGCATCCATTCTTGAATCCACACAAGGGCAAGGGACTACATTCTTTTGCATACACCTCATATGAGGGGAAGTTCATTTTATTTCATGCACACATCTATTTATATCTTCTACATCTAGTTATTGATCGATATCAAGTGCAACATGCACAAGAGCCACCTATGGCACAATTATGCATACACACACACACATACCTAGAACTACATTGGCTCGAAAATGTAGTGCAACACTCAATCGTAAATTCACTCGTTTGACAATTGAGGATAGTATGACCCCTCATTTTCATTATTTTATTTTTGGGATTTGATGCACTCTTGAGGGTTTTATAGATCATTCTTTCATTGCACATTATCTATGACATTGGCAATCATTGTGCGACATACTAGCAATAAGAAGCGAAGAAAAATGAACATCTCATGACCCTGCGAAGGTTATTTCCTGAGGTTTTGATAAGTCATAGGCACCCATAACAAGTCTATGGCACCCACAGGCTCCCCTGACCCATCCAAGGCACCCCAGTCTAGGAAAACCTTCTGGTTGCACATTTTTCTGAGGCTCTGTGTGACACTTCTCCCTTTTTCTTCATCAGTTCATCACTGCGGTACAATCTAGAGTTGGTTGCAAACCATATAAGTCTTCTTATTTCTTCTTTACAACTAGGGTTTCCTATTCTATAGCTTAATTTGCTTGGGTTTATTTTTTACTTAATTGTCTATTCATTTACTGCTACATTGCAATCATATTTAGGCATTTATAAATTCAATATTTTCTTAATCATTTTTTTGAACTCGTAGCTTATAAATCTTTTCTATAGGATCCACTAAAACTCTAACAAATAAGAATATATATTCTCCTCCTAGGAAATCTATGCCTCATATGAGTGTTAACCCTATTTATGGTGAAGCTACTATGGTTGAACTTCGCACTCTATCACAATCCTACTCTTTTAGATGATACTTAAAGACAACTTTTGGCCAATGAATGCAATGTTCCTACTATCTTTTATCATTCTGCCATTAGCATTCTTTTTGATCCAGCAAGTTTCTCCTAGGTGTACTCCTTGATATTCCATAAGCAATAGGCATCCTCCACCTTCATATATTTCTGCTA
Organism: Taxus chinensis; assembly: GCA_019776745.2. Taxonomy (NCBI): domain Eukaryota; kingdom Viridiplantae; phylum Streptophyta; class Pinopsida; order Cupressales; family Taxaceae; genus Taxus; species Taxus chinensis. The sequence goes on along the minus strand of CM034150.1, from coordinate 281,823,855 downwards.
AAATTCTAGATGAGGTTATTATCGATTATCTACTTGGCCTTGATTGTGATAGTACAAATAAAACACATGATGAAAATGTATATGTGCATGATGTTATTTCCAATACTAGTCAGGATGATTGTATAACTACATATCATACTCCTTGCATTTTTGAAAATATTTCTAGTGATTCTAAAGATACATCTCATACTAGTGTTTCTCCTACTTCATTGTATATTGATGATAGGCTTGATGAAATCCTTACATGTGAATATTTGTCTGATACTAATGATGCACATGTTAGTAACGATTCTACTTCTCTGCATATCGTTGAATGTGAATTCCCCATTGCACTTTCATCTTCTTTTGAGATTGTATCTAGTGACATGCATGTTGATTCTTCTCCCAATATTGTTTCATCTCATCACAACTCTTCTTATGGTATTCTTGATACTACTATTTACATTACATACTCTTCACCGTATATTATTTATTCTACACCTACACCGTGTATGCCTCTAACATTGGTATCCTCCACTACTGACATTCCAATGGTCACCCATAATGGAAAGCTTTAACCAATCAATACACCATTCACCTTTATTTTCATTCATTCACATGATATCTTATCAATCATGCATGTTATTGGCCAATTAATATCTCAGGTCCAATCTATCACTCTTGAAATCAATGCCTATTATGCTTCTATCGATAACAATTCTTTACATGGCAATCCAATTCCAAAAAAGATTCACAATTCTACATTTCCTAAGGATTTCATTATGCCTACCTTTCCATCCTTAGATAGTACTGGAAATCCATTTTTGCATCTCGAGTATTATCGTCTAGCTATGGCTTCTTACTCCAATGATCGATTGTTGCTTAAAACGTTTTGTTATAATATTACCGATGATGTTATCCAATGGTACATGTATCTACCTTTTGTATCTATTAGTATCTATTGTGAAATGGAAGAGGCCTTCACCACTTTATACATAACAACGGTCCTAGAGTCACATATGATCGCTTACCTAGCTTACATCAAGGAAAGACAAAACCTATTATTGATTACATTTTGCATTTCAATACTTGCATGCATCAGTTAGTCTTTTATCCCGTTGATTTAGAGAAGCAATTCATCTTTTATTGTGGCTTGGTTCTTTCTTTAAAGAATTGCTTGTAATATGGTACATGTGACTCATTCACACTCTTATGCTATAAAGTCATTAATTTCTAACAAGATCTCATTGCTACAAACCTCATAGATCCTCCTCCTATTTTTTCTACTACTGCATCAACTAATTCTTCTCCTCTTCCATCTGTTGAGTTTCCTCTAAGGTCTCTATCTCCTCCACCACGTAAAAAAAATTATTCTTCTCTATCACATAAGTTCCCTTCATCTCCTACACCATGTTGAGCTTCTCCTAAGACTTTTGCATCTCCCCCATGGGAGCCATTACAATTTTCTCATAACGCAAGGCCTCATGATGTGTTGTGTACTTTACTTGACAAGCGTTTGGTTTTCTTAATTCTAATCAGCATCATCCACCTCATCACTTGCAATGTCAAATGTGATCAACCTTATTGCAACTAGAATTGCATCAATGGACATTGCAACAATGACTATTGTGCCATTTATGATATATTAAAACAATTAGAAGACAACAGTATCATATCCTTTGCCTCTCGCTCTCATGAGTGGTCTGTGTATCTAATTCCACACAAGTGTGTTGTTACTCTAGTGCACGTATCTCCTTCACCTTCTTATAAGGTCATTACTTGTCCACCATCGTAGGTCATTATTCATGCACGCCCTCCATCTCATTCATCTATTGTTGCACCCATATCATCTTTTGTGCAGCTATCCTACTACACAATGGATTCCTAAGTTTTCGGCATATGTGGTTCTCACTGTTGCATCTCCCATTGTTGACACCATTTCATTAAGCATTCAATTTGGTTCATACACTCATGTTGCTTCCACTCCACATAATTTCACCGCTCCACATCCGCTGGGTTTTTTCTAGGTGATTTTCTCACTTTATCCCCGATGAAGAACTCGTGTATCATGGTTCTTACATGACTATCAAGGGATTTGTTATAATAAGAACCTCACTCCACTTTTATGCTACCCACATCATCGATATCTTTATCTAGCGTACATTATCAAACCACTTCCTAATAACACACTCTCATGTTATGGTTCACACTTGATTATTGAGGGCATCCTATACACATGAACCTCACACACTACACACTTGACACACTCACAACACATACTTCTCATGCATATTCATCACTATAAAATCAACATGTTTGCGGCACATTCTTTCTAGTGAAAATTCAATATAACAAACAACACACTTAACATATTTACAACGTACTACACACTTAGCACTTTCACGGCATACCTATATCACATCACATAACACATCTCTCTTGCGCGTAATTAACAAAAACATCTTACACACTCTTCTCATATACATCCAACAAAAATTACTACAAGCTTGATGTGTTCACAATACACATTTCTCAACATATCACACTACATTCTTGATGTGTTCACAACAAAACTCTCATGCGCAGACAACACAACACATTACAAATTAAACATATCTTTCACAAAATCAACAAGACACACCACCCCATGATTCACTCTAGTTACACGATCCATACTGGACTACTAAGGGTTTACATTTCAAATGGAACTTCACCATACTCACACATTCACTCACTCAATTCCTCTATACACTCTATGCTCCATCAATCAAATATTTCTAGTGCACCATCCAGACCATTTCCCGACGACACACTCTTGTTTATGGTTCATTTTTTATTTTTGATGGGGCATGTATAAATGAACCTCATCACCTGCATACTCATTCACATTCACTTGGAGGGAATGCTTCTCCTATCATTCACTTTGTATTCCATTCCATCTCATCCACAACATATTGCATACCTTGGTTGCATTTACTCTTTCTCACTTATGCTTACATGTACACTTTTTACACATGCTGGATAGATATCTTGTATGTCATTATCTTTATCATATACACATGTGTGTTCACTTTCTTTCTAGTTTTGATCACATATTCTATATATCTACACATGCAACATGGATGCTTGGCATTGTACCTATTACCAGTCCTGCAGCGACTCTTGGGGGCATCCACTTTCGTACACTACATGTGTTATTGTTTCATTTTTCATAGCACATTACTATATCGGATTATAAACTTCTTGACATACCTCTTATCTTTCCAACATGCTAACGGGTTCTTTATGTGTAACATTTTTTTTGCAGGTCTATTTTCTTCCATGATTTTCTAATACATTGTTTGTTACTGTTTGTCACTACTTTCTCTTTATATGCCATTTTTTGCGGGCTTTTCCCTTTGTCTTGTGTACACACTATCTTATTTTGACCATCTCGACCTCAATTTTTTTTTGAAATCATGAGTGATGTCCCATGTTTGCAACCAGGTTTTCGTGATCTATATTTCCTTCTTACGTAATGTCTTCTTACGTCTTAGCTTACACATTATTTGATTATTTTTTAGCTTACATATTCTATTCTACATACATGTTTATCTTGCTTGCACTAACAGTTGTCTCCTAGCCACTTTTTTTGTGTGTGCCTTGATTTCTACCAAGAAAACTCCCTCCCCTTGTAGGGCATCAGTTTCAGCACAATGTTCAATCTTCCCTTGGGTTGTATACTCCTCAACAATGTTGGTTGCACCCCAAACGAGGGGGCATCATTTGGGTGAATCAGTCACCTCATGCAATTGTATACAATCACATCACTTCACAGTTAAGTACTGGTACAACACAGTTTTTAGTCTCAAACAGGGCTCAGGATCTGACTTGGGTCCTTAGCACAACATAGACATTAGCACCCAGAACCGGAAAGTAGTTCCTGGGTGGCCCTGATTCCTAGATGCAAGTGACCAAGGGATAATAAAACAACATTTTTTTAGTTTAACACAGTATACAACACTTCAAAAGTGGATTTTATAGGGCATACAGTCCTTAGCACTTAACATACATACATTATACATCATTTTCTTCTTTCGCATTGGATCAAAATTGATCAGACATTGGATTTTTACACACCATATGTAGTGTTGTTCCATACTTCAAGAAGTAGTTAAATGTCGGAGGATGATAGAAAAAATTTCTCCTTGCTCTTCTTCCAATTCTTGGCATGAGATCGTCTAAAAAAACTCACATTTTACACAACATGCATGAGATCGTCTGATAAAATCGTTCTTCTACATCATCATCAAGGTCCTTTATACACTCTTTTCTCATCATGGATCAGGTGCACATGTTCCTTTTTTACATTTTTCACATTTTACATGTTTTCTTACATACGTTTTACACATTTTGATCATATACACACGTATTTGACTACTTGACCATTCTTCTCTTTTACAAGTCCATCCTTATGGGAACTAGTTGTCACATCACATCCACGACATCAATCACACAACAATTGACATCAATAATAGGTACAATCATGACAAAGACACATACGTCATCGCCCTAGGGTCATTATTTTCATCACTTTTTGCACTTCCTCTTATTTAGCATCCACACTTCACATTTTTATCACTCCACACTTTTTCTTGTCTCTCAGCACATTTTTCACCATCAATCTACATGGTTATTAGGTACACATCTCTTATCTACTTTATGTTATCAAACATTCACTCAACAACATAAAGTGGGGGAAATGTACACACAAAATCATGAAATTTGGGTATCTATCTAGTCCTGATCACATATTACTATTCATATGATTCCTAAGTAAGAAACATACTAATTGGTCCATTTCTTTGGCCATATTTTCATTCTTTCTGATTATATTGTTGATCTTACACTCTTTTTAGCCTAGTCTATCTTTTCATACTTCCACATTTCCCATCCTAGACACCAAAGCCTAGCCAAGATGCCAGCACCAGGTGCCCCCATCTCTTATGGGTGCCACTGACCTCTTTGTACTTTTTTCACATCTTGTGGGTCCTTTATAGCTATTTGGGCATCTTATCATTTTGGTAGTCGGCATTTTCAGAGTTAATTACAAAATTTAAGCAAGGGAATCATATAAATATAAAGTTATGTAATCGTAATAAGGGACCAGACACTAAGCATTATCTATCACTACCTAAGGTTGCATCCAAAGGCTATTTAAGAGCATTCAATCATCCATTCTAGCATCCACACAAGGGAAAAGGACTGCACTCTTCTACATACACTTCATAGGAGGGGAATTTCGTTCTATTCCATGCACATGTATACTTACATATTTTAAATCTAGTTATTTATCGATATCAAGTGTGACATGCACAAGAGCCACCTAGGACACAATTATGCACACACACACACACACACACACACACACATACACACACACACACACACACACACACACACACACACACACACACACACACACACACACACCTAGAACTACATTAGGTCTAAAATGTAGTGCAATGCTCAATCATAATTTCACTCGTTTGACAGATGAAGACAGTTTGACCCCTCATTTGCATTTTTTTCATTTTTGGATTTAATGAACTCTTAAGGGTTTTGCAATTCATTCTTTCATTGCAGGTTATTAGCGAAATCAGTGATCATTGTGTGACATACTAACGATAAGAAATGAATGAAAATGAACATCTCGCAACCCTACGAAGGAGGTTTCCTGAGGGTTTGAGTGGTCACAGAAGCCCAGAGCAATTTTTTGGTGCTTGCAAGTGCCCTTGACCCATTTCAAGTGCCCCAGTCTAGGAAAACCTTCTGGTCACACATTTTTCTGAGGATCTGTGTGACACTTATCCCTTTATGTTCATTAGTTCATTACTGCGGCATAGTCCAGATTTGGTTGTGAATTAAATAAGTCTTTTTATCCCTTCTTTACAACCAAGGTTTCATATTCTTTGACTTAATTTTCTTGGGTCTATTTTGTACTTAATTTTCTATCCATTTATTGTTACATTACAATCAGATTTAGGCATCTATAAATTTAATATTTTCTTAATCAACCCCATTCATATTTTTTAGGATATTCTTATGTCATCATGAAATTTCCATATGAAATTGTTCATTGTTAGGATAGGTTGTAATATGTAATGGGTTAACATGTATAGTCTCATCTCTCGCCTTCGAAGATCTCTTTCCTTAATTTGAATATCATTTATGGGTTGTTTCTTATCCTATATGTTATTCTTAATTTGATACCTCACCTACGAAATCCTCTATAAAAAATTCAAATTCACCATTTGAAATTACATACGTCATTCTCAAGAGAATGCATTACAAATCACATTCCTAAATTAGCTCTCCTAAATCCTCCTAAAAAATAACACATCCTTTATAACATTCAACATATAGGTCTGAAGCACTCAAACCATGTTCAAGAGTCTAACTTCCTTTATTACTGATTAGGATAAATATGGAAATATATACCTAATCTGATTGTTATTATAGCAGTAAATAAATGAAAATTAATTAAAGAAATTATCCCAAGCAAACTAAGCCAAAATATACGAAACCCTAAGTGCAAAGAAGAGGTAATATGACTTAGTTGTTTCGCAATTATTCTTGGACTATGCTGAAGTGCTGACTAGACGAACATAGAGGGAGAAGTGTTGCTTAGAGCCTTAGAAAGTGTGCAAAATAATGATATGCCTGGACTACAGTGCCTGGAGAGGGATAAGGGTGCCTATGGGCACCCTGGACCTATTGTTGGGTGCCTATGTCTGTGGAAATGCTTAAAAAAACCCCTCTAAGTGGTGTTGTTCACCTTTAGTTGCTATAAGGTCGTACAATGATCACCAAAGTCACTGGAAACCTCTAATGAAGTAATGGCCTACAAAACCCTCAAAGAGACATCAAGTCCTAAAAAAGAAAGATGTGGAATGAGGGGTCGAACTATCCTCAACTATCACAATGGTGATCTTATAGCTAAGCATTGCACTAAATCTCATACCCAACGTAGTTATGTGTGTGTGTACGGAATCATGCCCTAAGTGACACTTTTATGTGTCACACTTGATAGCAAGAAAAGTATCCAGGTCTGGATTAAGGTTTATGAGCGCCCTAGGCAATACTAACGCTAACACATTCTATAAATAAATAAAATCTATAGTAGAAAAAATAATTAACTACAACCAAATATCATATTACTTGATATGTTATGCCTCTACCATCCGAGATAAACTTCCTAATAAATTTTTATAGCTACTACTACCTAAAATTCTAAGTTAATATTTAACATATAGTCTATTATAATCCTCATTTTCTAATATATTTCCCAACTATTTTTTACCATGTTCTTTACATATTCACTTTTTTTTATCGTCCCTCAAAAAACCTTTCAAGACTTCAAAACAATAAAAAGTATGAAAAATACATGAATTTAAGAATCCTGCAACAAAGGCACTTGCATAAATGTTTGAGTCCTCTTATATATCATATTCTTAATACAATTATGTAATTTTAATTTTATTTTGAATGAATTGAATTGAATTGAATTGAATTGGTATGTGAGGTTGGACACTAACTTTTACTAGCATATATGGAATTAATAAATTAATCTAATCTTCACAAAAACCATAGTAAAATAAAATAAAATAGTGCCCCCTAAATGTTAGCACCCTAGGAAGTTGCCTAGTTTTCCTAGGCCTTAATCCCCTGTGAAATTAGCTAGATGTATAGAAATGTAATAAATGTGTGCTTGGAATAGAATGAACTTCCCTCATATGAAGATTATGCAGAATAATCAGCCCTTATGTCCCTTGGATGGTGTTATATGTATGCAATGGAGCTCTTAGATGCTTGATGGATGCAACCTTAGGTGGTGATAGCTAATTCTTAGTGTTTGGTCCTTTATTATGATCACATAAATTTATATCTATATGATTCCATTGATTGAATTTCGTAATTAACCCCAAAAAATATATAAGGTAAGATTCTCAAACGGCTAGAAAGGACTAGAAAAGTGTGAATAAAGTATACTAAGGTCAGGGGCTCCCAGAGGGGACTAGGGCACCTGTCACTGGTGTCTTGGTTGGGTGCTTGTGTCCAGGATGATAAGTTCCAAGGTATAAAAAGGAAGACTAAGCAAGTAAGGGCGCAAGGCAAAAAAAAGCAATAAATGTGGCCAAAGACATGGGTTAATTAGTGTTTTTCTTAATTAGAAATTAGATGAATAGTAGTATGTAATCATGACCAAATAGTTACCCAACATGCTTGATTTTGTGTCTATATTTTCCCCCACTTTATGTTGTTGATTGAAAGTTATCTAACCTAAATTAGATAAGAGATGAGTACCTGATAATCATGTGGATCGATTATGAGAGCGTGTCGAGGGACAAGACAAAGCGTGGAGTGATAAGAAAATGTGAAGCATGGATGCTAAGGAGGAAAAAGTGTAAAAAGTGATGATGAAAATGACCCTAGGGTGGAAATGTATGTGTAGATGTCATGATGTGCCTATTGTCGATGTCAATGTTGATGTTGTGAAGTGAATATCACTTCCCATAAAGACAGACCTATAAAAAAGAAGCACGAATAAGTATTCAAATACGCATGTATATGATCAAAATGTGTAAAAATTATGTGAAGAAAATATCTAAAATATGAAAATGAAAAAGGAACATGTGCACAAAATCCATGATGGGAAAAAGGCTATAGAAAGGATCCTGATGATGCTATAAATGAATGAGTTTTTCGAGTGATCCCATGTCAGTTGCACCAACCACGCATTTTGGGGGTGATATCATGCCAAGTCATGGAAGAATCATAGGGAGAAAAGTCTAGTTTTATCCTCCAACCTTTACATGTTTCCCGCAATGTAAAACACCACTACAAATGGTGTGTAAAAACTCAAACAATTCAATCCAATGCGAAAGTGAAAAGTGTTGTGTAGTGCGTGCATGTCGAGTGCTAAGGACTATGTGTCCTGTAAAAGCCACTACATGGAGTTATGTAGAATGGGCATAGTTACCAAATGTTATGTAACTTCCCCCTCATCACAGGAATCCCAGAAGGGTCAAGAGTGCCCAAGCACTACTATACTAGTCTGAGTGCTAGTGTTTGTGATGTGCTAAGGACCTAAGTTTAATCCTGAGCCTTGTCTTATACTGACAATTGTGATGTACCAGCATTGTGTTATGTTGATCTATGATTGTATGACATCGTATGGGGTGAATGATTCACCCAAATGATTTCCCCCTCGTTTGGGGTCCATGCGACATCGTTTAAGGAGTATGCGGCCCAAAGGAGGACTGGTCATTGTGTTGAGATTGTGCCTTGCAGGGGGAAGGGAAGGTGCTTGGTAGAAACCAAGGCACACACAAACAAAGTGGCCCAAAGACAAGTGTTAGTACAAGCAAAGAAAAACATGCATGTAGAAGAAAAAATGTATGCTAAGACACAAGAAGACAATGTAAATATGCAAGAAGACAATATAGACCGTGAAAATCAAGCTGCAAACATGGGACACACTCATGATGTCATAGTACAATCAAGGACAATGAAGCTAAAAGTAGACAGTGTACACACAAGACAAAGGGCGAAACCCACAAATAATGACATACAAAGAGAAAACAATGACAAACAATGTAACAGACAACCCTGGAAGAAAATAAATCTGCAAGGTAAATGTCGCACAAAGCACCCATTAGCATGTTAGAAAGATAAAAAGTATGTCAAAACATGTATAATCCGATATGTAATGTGCTATCAAAAAATAAACAATAGCAACTATAATGTACGAAAGTGGATGCCCCAAGAGCCGATGTGGGATTAGTAATAGGTACCATGCTAAGCATCCAACCTATGTGTAATAGATTTGTACAATCTATGATCACAACTAGAAAGGTGAGTTAACGCGCATGTGTTTATGATAATGTTAAAGACATACAATATATCTATCTAGCACGTGTAGTGTGTGAGGTTCATGTATGAAATATGCCCTCAATAGTCAAGTAAGAACTAAAACACGATAATGTGTCATGTCAAGAAGTGATATGACAGTGTTCTCTAGATAAATATATTGATATAATGTGTGGCGCAGAGATATGATGAGGCTCTTATTGTAACAGATCCCTCAAAATTCATGCAATAATATTAAGAACATGAGTGCGTCATCAGGGAATAACGATACAAATGTATCAAAATGTGTATATGGTATGTGAGAAAATAAGACACATATCATGGTTAGAAGGGGGAGTGATCTAGAGGATAGTGTAGAGGATAGATGTTCACTAAATCTCCCAGGATCAGCAAAGTACGGAAGATCACTCCAAGAGATTTCCGTCGACTATTTGAACGTCAAAAATAAAGTTCGTATGTGCAAATGGTGGCCAGTCAAAGCTGTGGTCAACCCTGGGTGGGACCAGGTCAACTAGAAAATTACGACCGAGTGGTGAAAAGAAAAAAAAAGAAGGTTGTTCGAGTTGGTTGCAACCTCCAATCTTTGATGAGCAAGAAGGTGCTCGCTAGAGCAAGAGGCGCAACTTTTATAACAGAAGGGAGCCCGACCACCCGCTGTGAGGAATATTTTACTATCGCCAACGTGGTGGATCCTCAAGCCACCACATGGCTTGCCACCATGAGATTGAATTCATACGACATGTCTATCGAGGTTCGACAAGTGGACTATGATTATAGGTTCACTTTATATTTTTTTCATATCTCGTTATTGGAATATTATAATATTTTTATGGTTGAATTATATATTACTTTATAATTATTCACCATATTATTTTTCTAAATCACTATGTTTGGTAATGATACCTCAATATTTGGGAAAGGATTCCACATTAATTAGCTCAACATATGACTCGGTGGATTCCATAGTCAACTCAGAGGATTAACCTAGCTTGGCCGGCATGGGCATTCAAACCATGTACATCCCACCACATTACTTGGCCAAACATAAGGAGCTCAGGATGTGGCTAAAGCCACGTATAAGGAGGCGGGGAAGTGGCCATATAAACCGTCGACCCACCATAGTCCCGGTGAAAGTGGTATTAACCCCACCCAATATAAAGCGGTGGTGATGGAAAAGGAGATAGGGGTGCAAATCGACCCCAATACCTTCCTCCAATGAATGCAGTGACCCGACCAACTCGGTCAACGGGTGGATTGGGATAAGAGATGGGAATATTTCCCTTTATAGAAGATTGACCGTGACTTAGAGAATAAGGGGATTCAAACCTTGCACCCTTCGGCCAAAATAATGAGATCCTACCATTGTGCGATGAAAAGAAGGCTAAAAATAGCCTCGCAAATATAATATTTATCTGATAAAAGTGGCCTAGCATGCCTACATAAAGGCCCATCTCCATTGTAGTCAAGGACCGAAGAGCTCTAAGATATTTTCTTAGAGTTAAGTGGAGCACATTTTTAGAGTTTAAAGAGGATAATTTTGAGGAGCTTCCAAGCTAAGGAGAATTTTGCAAAATGCCTATTTCTATTTTAAATGATATTTTTGTAATTAAGTCCTATTTAATTAGGAATATTTATTGTAAGGAATCTAAGTCCTAATTTTATAGGAAAATTGTAAGAAAATTGGAAGTGATTTATAAACTAATTCCCAATTGGCCCTTTGAGCCCCATAATCTGACTTAAGCGAGCCATGGAGTTCGACTGGAGAGCCATAGGACATCTTAGGTACACGTCTGGAAGGTTGATCGAGTGTCATAGGATTTCTTGTATGATAGGAAAGTGGAGGACGGTCCTTGAGATATTTCGGTGTTCCTTCGAAGGTTTGGATTGTACTATTATGCAAGTTCGATTTGAAGTTCCGTTAGAATGTATTGTACTTGCAAATTTTAGCTAGTGGAACGGTTCTTCAAGAACCCGGAGATGTAGGAAATTTTTGAACACCGTAATCAATTTATGTTTTCTTGGGAGTTCTTTTACGATTTTTCATGAAGCTTTTGATCAAATAAAAAAAATTATATTTGATTAAGCATTTTCATTATTAGATCAAAAGAATGGATTGAATGTAATAAATTTTAGTATCCATAACCCACTTCAGAAAGTGAACCGATATGTAGGATTAAGTCATTTTAATTCCGCAAAGTAGATTTTTTTAGTCCTAGGTCCTTGTGAATGTTTTGAGTTAGAATTTTCACTTTACGTTTTCAGATCAAGTTTTGGTATCAGAACAAGTATAACAGACTGTATTGCAGTTAGATATGGATATATATCATGTTCTTCCAGCTACCGATGATGCTTTCCTTATTAAGCACAATGGTTCAAGTCATGATAACTCGTCACTAGGAGAAAAATCAATAGATGGAGGAGCACGCACACTAGATTGTCGGAATTACAAACCCACCTGGCTGATGTTCAAGAATCAACAGTGCTAATAGCAATAACAGTGCCTCACAGAGTTGTAGAAGAGCATAGATGCTTCACTTGGGAAGGCAGCTGGAGCGAGTAAATCCAGCTTCAAAAGCGTTGCATATTAAAAGGCTACCTTGCACTATACCCATTCATGTGCAGTCATTTTGGAAAAGGGACATGGTACCAAGCAGTTGCTTGGGACTTATACCCAAAGATGAGGCCTAAGATGGATGCAATAGAAAGGAAAAGGCAAGGCTAGGAGGAAACCTAGTTCTAGCCAAGTCCATCTAGCATCATTGGGACAAATGAGCATCGGTAGAAGCACCCATAAATTATATTGTTACACATGAGTGCCTCGAGGTAGTGGATTATGGTGGTCTGCTCAAGGGATAGTTAGTCACTCTTATTCTTTGATTGGACTATCGAAGTAGGATACGTGACAACCAATGTGGTACATGCAGACTGTGACGATGCCCACTACACCACTTCCTCATGTACTAAGACAATTTGGTACAGAGGATGGTACACTACATGGATTGGCCACTGAGATTTTGCACTAGTGAGCTTTATAGTTCGGGGGACAGTACTGTTGACACATGTCATACTCGACATCATGTCCCCTTGGAAATGGGTGAAGTGTCTATTAGGAAAATGTCTACCTTACAACTCGGTAGGGCTCTATGTGCGCTGATGACATGAGTGGAGTGGAGATTCAACTTCATCAGAGTTGGATCGTGGAGTTTGGGATGAGACGTTCAATTCATTATGCACCTACACACAGAAAAATCACTACCATCTCATATGCTCCAGCACCTCAACCAGAATATCCTGCAAAGGTCGCACATGTTCCAACAGAGTGTCCAACTCAAGAGGTAGAGTCAAGCTCATATGTCCCTACGGATCAGCCTGATCCTGAGGTAGAGGTCTCATATATATCTGTCAAATCATATAGGATCCCTATGCAGTGGAGAGATCGAATAGACAATCCACAGGGCACCTATTAGGGATAGCATGGGCTGACACCGAAGGAATCTATAGCTAGTAAGAAATCTAAGATGTAATAAAAAGTTGACATTTCTGTTCAAATTTTATATATGGCTTTTCGAGCATTATTTATTTCTCTTATTATACTAAAACCAGCAAATGATTGTGTTAGGTAGAATGTATAAATAAGACCCCTTGTGGGTAATGTTTGTATATATCTAACCAGTCAGGGCACATTTGTAAAAGACCCAAAAATTTGGGCAATGTTTGTACTCATTTTTATACTTGAATTATGAACCCCCAAAGGGCTATTATTATTTGGTGATTTTGCTAACACCAGATATGCATTTTTTTTGTCCTTGTTGAGTTATTTGTCTAGTAAGGAGGAGACAAACACTTTTTGGAGTTCATGTTTAGTGAGAATAGCTTGGGGATAGGTTTACCATACTCATCTTTGTTTTCTCGCATTTAAATTTGGATTACTCCATTTATATCTCCTAATTAGATTTTGAGTACATGTTACATTTTGAAACAAGATTTAACTCATAATTATAAGCTTGGATATTTGTCAACCATTTGTGCAGACCATTTGAGCTCGCAGGTGTCAGTTCAGATCTTCATTTTGTATTATGCAGCATTATGACCATGCAACAGGATGGTAGTTGATTACCATTGGCATTCAACATCAGGTCAGATCTTCATTTATTGAAGAGGCCATCATGGCCATACAACAGAGTGGTACCTGATAATTTTTGTCAACAAGAAAGAGCTCACAAGAGATTGGCTCAGATCGTCATTTGGTTAAGGAATTGTGACCGTATTCTGAATGGTAGTTGATCATTATGGAATCGTTACAAAGTGTAAGATCCCTAGAGGGAAATGTGTAGTTCAAATGTTGTTGAAGTGTAAGACCCTAGAGGGCATATGTAGCAATACTTAGAGTAATTCCTTAACTGTGTACAAGCGTCAGAAGCATTGAGGTTTGGAAGAGGACTTAACACCACATAATGGAAGTGTTGAGGTCTGTAAGAGGACTTAAATCCACATAGCAGAAGCATTGAGGTCTTGAAAGAGACTTAGCACCATAAAGCGAAGGCGTTGAGGTTTTCTAAAGCATGGTGGGACCATAACCCATAGGGCCAGGATTGGAATCAAGTTTTCAAAGTGAGAAGAATTCAACTTCCGATGTGACAGCAAAATATTCAAAGTAAGGACAAGATGGAAAAATTTTCCAGTAAGATTTTTGGGACAAAAATTCTTTCCCATTCGGGAGGAGTGATCCCGAGGACATTTTGGATCTTCCAATATTCCCTAGAATCATCCAAACCCAGATTAGTATGGAAGATCCTTTCTGATAGCTTTCCAACACATATTATAATGTGTGGATCAGAGAACATATGCTCCCGGTGCATACTGGTCAAAGTTTAATCAATCCAGCAGTCAAAGGGAGTCAACTAGCGATTACATGTGAGCACTGGGAAAAAAGGGTTTGAGTTTTCACCTCCGGTCTTCGACAATCGTTTATAAAAGTTGACATCATGAGACCGTAGCCAGTGGGATCCACTTTTATATCGAAAAGGGACTCCTACCGCCATGAGGACTATTATATTATCGATGACATGGTAGGTCCTCAAGCCACCACATGGCTTGCCACCACGAGATTCAATTTCACTCAATTTTCCTATCGAGAATCGACAAGTGGACTATATAATTGTAGAGTGCATTTTAAGTGGCTTGCCACCATGAGTTCGATTTCACTATCTTTACCTATCGAGAATTGACAATGGATCTCAGTACTGAGTTGTAAAGTCACATTTATATTATGATCAATCAGCTCAAATATTTATTATTAGCTCAGTGGAATCAGCTCCCCACCGAGTTGAATTAGTTACACATATTCTAGTTGGATTTTCATTATTTCCACATTGGATCGGGATCACCTTATATTCCCGAACTATTTTCCAATGCCTTGGCTGAAGCTAACTTTCTATCTTCTACATTGGATGGAGCAAGGGATTTATATTATCCCATTGAATTCGGCCTTATCATCCCACATTGCGGAAATAAAGGGAACCAGATCGGCACTTATTTCTATGGGCCAAACCCAAACTCATGACAGAAACCACACATCAGTGGAAACGACACATAACATAGGGCTAGGGCACATCAATCAATGCAAGGCCCAACAAAAGAAAGAACATGTGGCTGAAGCCACATATTAAATTATGGTAGCTTGGTCCAATATTAAACTGTCTCCCCACCTTTCATGCCAACCATGTGGGATTTATCCCCATTGGTGGCCCAAACAAAAATTACCCCCATCCAAAATTAGCAGTCGGCGGAGCATATGTGGGAGCGGGATTTGATCCCCAACCTCTCCTTTGAAATTGCAGTAGCCTCACTAGCCCGCCTATCCAGCGAGGAGGTTGGGATAAGGAATAAGGGCAATAATTCCTATAAACAAGATCTGTGGCCGCTTTGGCCTATATAAAGGCCCTTCTCCATTTTCAAGCACAGGACCAAGAGCTCTAAGTTATTTTCTTAGAGGAAAGTGGAGGAATTTTTAGAAGCCAAGGAGGAGAATTTAGGGGCTTCCTTTTAGTCAATTTTGAAATTTCAAAAGTCCTTATTATTTTTTAAAGGCATATTTTTGTATTTAATTCCTATTTAATTAGGCATTAATTTATGGAGGAGCTAAGACCTATTTTTATAGGAAAATTGTAAAAAATTGGGAGTTATTGCAAAACTACCCAATTGGCCCATCACAGCCACACAATCGACTTGCAAGCTTGGAGTTTTGGACCGAAGTGTCATAGGGCGTCTTAAACACGTTTGGAAGGTTGATCAAGTGTCGTAGGATTCTTGTATGCACCAGGAAGGTGGAGGACGACCCTGAATATCATCAGTGTTCCTTCGAAGGTCTGCAGAGTACTATTATGCAAGTTGATTTTAATTTCCATTAGATTATATTGTACTTACAAATTTTAACTAGTGGAATGGTTTTTTTGTTGTCTTGGGAGTCCTTTTACGATTTTTCATGAAGCTTTTGATCAGATAAGAAAATTATATTTGATTAAGCGTTTTCATTGTTAGATAGGAAGAATGGATTGAATGTAATAAATTTTAGTATCCATAACCCACTTCAAAAAGTGAACCGATATGCAGGATTAAGTCAATTCAATTCCGCAAAGTTGATTTTATTAGTCCTAGGTCCTTGTGAACGTTTTGAATTAGAATTTTCAATTTACGTTATCAAATTAGGAAGAAATAGTGTGATGCCCCCCAAGTGTGTGATCATGAATGTTCTATCTGATGAAAGTAAAGGGCGAGGGTCCTTTACCTGATGCTTGCGGTGATGAAGGGGTGTGATCATTCTCTAAGGGTGGTGGTATATGATATAGACACTACGAAGGTGAATGAAGCCTATATGCATGTGATCGATGAGTATAATGTGGGGTATGTGTAAAAGAACACAAAGGCGATGGACACCGATGTGCAATAGAATGCAAAGATGATGGACACACAAGTGTAGGAGAGCGGGTAAGTGATGAACACTGATGTGTGACTGAATGCGAAGGTGATGGACGTCTATGCATAGGAGAACAAGGCCATGAAGTATGTCGATGTGAAGGAGTAGAGTGAATAGTGGACCTGGACTGATGAGCTAGACAAGTAGACCGATGAGACAGTGTAGGCTGAGTGCAAACATGCGAGCTAGGAGTAGATTTTGCTTTAGTTTCTAGAGGTCGCGGGGACGTAGGTGCTCTAGTTGATGCAATGGAAACCTCAAGAGGAGGTTGCGGCCATGGCGTAGATAGTGGAACACCATTGATAGAGATGACTTACATGTTGTGAATGAACTTCAGGCATAAATGATTCATCGAGATAATAGCCTCATTTTTACAGAGCTAGGAGAGACCTAAGATCATGTCACACCCTCGAGTGATGGTGCCACAAGAAAAGGCACAAGCATGATGAGAGGACCAACAGTAACTAGAAGTTGGACAACACCATATGATTTGTGAATTGGATATGAAATTTATGATAGTGGGTAGCCAATAGCAACGAGGATTGAAATGGAACATGCATTGATGGGCCATGATGGATCAACTTGAGTGTTATTGATAGAAATCAAGCCAATAGAAGCAGTTATTGATAATCATATTTGGAAAAAGTAATGAGTTGTGGGGATGTGTCAGTATGAGGAACTAGAAAATCGAGAGCCCCTGATGTAGGAGGAAGTATTGTGTGATATGTATTATTTACCAAAGAGTCAACCACTTGTTTCTCATGTTTTGGAAGAGGATTGTTTAATATTTTGAGCTTATGATTTTCATTGAATAGTGTAGAGGCCATAGGCTCCGGAAGCCTGAGTTTTTTACTATCGATAAGATCTTGGATGATAGTGAAAAGTTTGAAACACCTATCTATAGAATGTCTGACACATTGATGATAGTTGCATTGAAAGTTCTCATTGTAATTTCAATCTTTAGGACGAGATGGATCCAATTTGAGTGAAGGAGGAAGAGTAATAATAATACTCTTAAGAAGTTGTTGTAATATAATATGTGGAGGAATAGTCAACTTTGTATATGTACGCTTAGGTGGTTGCCATTGGATTTCTTCAGTGTTGGAGAGAACAATGACTTAATTTGAAAGCGTGTAGAAGATTAAGCTTGCTCCTGATACTTAAGCTTTCCTATAGATAATATTTTAGTTTTGCTTAGCTTGAGAGTGTGACAAGGTTGATCAAATAATGAAGATATCTCAAATAGAACGCTCTCCTGAAGGGGTGGCAATAAACTTTGAATGAATAAATCTTAAATTTTAGAGTATGCAAGAACATTAGACATCTTAACTAGGTTGTTTTTGTATTGTAAGATAGCCCGCTAGATGTTCATTAAACCCTTGTTTAAGTTGTGTAAGTTGCGCATATGAGATCTTAGAACCGATATTGATAGAGAAATGGGTAAGAAAGTATCAACTAGATGCGTGAAAGATGTTACTGAGTGGACAGGTAGGTCATAGAACCAACACACCATATAATCGCAGAGACTACAGGGAAATAGCTTAGCTAGAAGAATTCATAGTAAGGAGTGTGAGGGGACTGTGTTAAGCTTGATATATCAAGGAAACAAAAAAAAAGAAAGGCGAAACACGAGGGTGATGGGGGTATGACAAAACGTTGGAAACGATCTGCGGGGCTTAGGAACTATAAATAAAGGGCTCGAGAATGTTAGAAGGAGGGGTGGTAGAAAAAAAAAGGTCCTGACGGCACTACAGTCTATGAGAGCTGAGACCGTCGGAAGTGCGTGAGTAAGTCATTCTGGCACTTGCGTGCATGGAACAGCAGGCTGCCCGCACAGCTCGATGCCCTGTACGATGCATCCACACAGCACTGAGCCATGATCGTCGTGGTATTGACATCGTACATCAGCACTATGATGAGCCGATATTAGTTAGCACTGTGTGCGGAGAATATGTGGTGGGGGATTCTATGTAGGAACTAGATAAATCGAACAATCCCGCGAGCAGTGGTGGGACGCGCAAGAGAGTCGTGGGCTCGAGCTCGGGATGCTCTATTCTCATTCCTCAAGCGTGTGACATCTCAACATAGCGTGGCTCTCTCTGTCTCTGAAGCTGGATTCTGGTTTGAATCTTTAGCCTTCAAGGGGGATAATGCGGGGGGGGTCCGTGGTGTGCAGTGGGAAAGGACACACCTATTCATATGACTATTGGAATCACCGCGGCGCACAACCGGACTCCGATCCGCCTCAGTTCCTTCTATCATCTCGTATCAGATCCATGGGATTGACTACGCACAATTTGACACACTCACCTCATCTCTTAGAAGTGTCCCGGCGCATCCACCTAGAGCTACGACTAACGATTGCATCCTGAAAGTCTCGTGCATGATGCGCTCATTTCAATCTTAGTAGACACGTAGATAGCGAAATACCAAGTCTAGCAGTTGAAGGCGGACCCGCGAGCGCAACCACCAAACTAAACGGCGGTGTAGGAATACAGCAGCAGTACATAATATACTCTATGCCGATAGTTGTTGTCTATAACTCACACGTCGGCGGTAACTAGTCACTTTGTATATCATACCGCGTCAGCGTGTCCAATTGGATTTCTTCATGTTGGAGAGAACATGACTTAATTTGAAAGCCGGTAGATATTAAGCTTGGCTCCTGATACTTACGCTGTCCCCTTAGATAATATTTTAGTTTTTGCTTAGCTTGAGAGTGTGACAGGTTGATCAAAATGAAATCTCAAATAGCACGCGCTCCTGAAGGGGGGCAATAAACTTTGGAAATGAATACATCTTAAATTTTAAGTATGCAGAACATTCAGACATCTTACAATGTTGTTTTGTATTGTAAGATAGCCCGCTATATGGTTCATTAAACCCTTGTTTAAGTTGTGTAAGTTGCGGCCTATGAGATCTTAGAACCGATTATAGAGAAATGGGTAGAAGTATCAACTAGATGCGGAAGATGTTACGAGTGGACAGGTAGGTCATAGAACCAACACACCATATAATCGCAGAGACTACAGGGAAATAGCTTAGCTAGAAGAATTTGATCATCTGCAAAATATAAACAGGCCACATGGAATGCTCGGAGATGCTATTGTGGGTCACCATTCCCATTGAAAATGGGAATCTTATGGGTGATGAAGTTAGGAAGAAGTGAGTAGGTGGAGATGGAGGGTACGGATGGAGTGTGCACTAATAAATTGGAATCCAAAAATGGAGACACACGATAAGTAGCTTATTGTAATTGATGAATTTGTGCTTGAAGGTCATGATAAAGGGAGGATAAATCTTGAGTGCCTATGGAAGAAACTTGCCACATGTGAGAAACAAGAGGTGGAGTGAAGTGGTTGGTGGGAGTAGGAATGGAAACATGGATAGTAGAAATGGGTAGAAGAATAGAAGTAGGTGGTTGAGTAACAATGGAGGTGGGAATATAGGCGGAAGCATTAAGCTCCACAAGGTTGGTGGCTTCCTCATGAGTAGTGAATAAAATAAATTCTAGGTCCTGCAGATGCTCAACAATATTATCATTAAGGTCTTTAAGGTGGGCTTTAGTGAATTCACCATAAGATTGAGCCATTGTGATAAGAGGACAAGAGTCCTAAAGAGAAGCTGGATTCGAAGGTCGGGTTCACAAAAATGATTAGGCTAAATATGGAAATATATACCTAATCCAATTGTTATTGTAGCAGTAAATAAATGAATGATTAATTACATAAATTAAACCAAACAAACTAAGCCAAAATATATGAAACCCTAAGTGCAAAGAAGAGGTAAGATGACTTAGTTGTTTCATAATTATTCCTAGATTGTGCCGAAGTGATGGCTAAATGAACAAAGAGGGAGAAGTGTAGCACAGAGCCTCAAAAAAGTGTGTGATCTGACGATCTTCAAAGATTGGGGCACCTGGAGAGGGATAGGGGTGCCTGCGGGTGCCCTAGACTTGTTTTTGGGTGCCCATGTCTACGGAAATGCTCAAAAAACCCCCTCTAAATGATTGTGAGGCATTTTTATTGTTCACCTTTGGTCACTATAAGGTCACACAATGATTTCTGAAGTCTTTGGAAACCTGTAATGAAGTAATGACCTGCAAAACCCTCAAAGAGACATCAAAACCTAAAAAGGAAAGATGTAGAATGAGGGGTCGGGTTGTCCTCAGCTATAAAAATGGTGATATTACGATTGAGCATTGCACTACATCTCAAACCCAATGTAGTTCTGTGTGTGTGTGTGTGTGTGTGTGTGGAATCATGCCCTAGGTGGATCTTGTGTGTGTCGCACTTGATAGCAAGCAAAGTAGTTAGATGCAAAGAAATGTAATAGATGTGTGCATGGAATATAATGAATTTCCCTCCTATGAAGTGTATGTAGAATAACCATCCCTTGTGTCCCTTAGATGGTGCTAGATGCATGCAATGGAGCTCTTAGATGCTTGATAGATGCAACCTTAGGTAGTGATAGATAATGCTTAGTGCTTGGTCCTTTATTATGATCACATAACTTTATATTTATATGATTCTCTTGCTTGAATTTTGTAATTAACCCTGAAAAGGCATACTACCAAAAATATGAGATTATCAGATGGCTAGAAATGACCCAAAAAGTGTGAACAAAGTATACTGAGGTCGGGGTGCCTAGAGAGGACAAGGGCGACAGGCACTGACGTCCTGGTTGGGCGCTTGTGTCCAGGATGATAAATGTTGAGGTATAAAAAGATAGACTGAGCAAGTAAGGGTGCAAGGAATCAAAAATCAAATAAAGTTGGCCAAAGACATGGGTTAATTAGTAATTTTCTTACTTAAGAATCATATGAATAGTAGTACACAATCAAGACTAAATAGTTATTGAAAGTGTGTGATTTTGTGTCTACAATTACTATGGCTCCAAAGGTTTTAGAGTTATGTATTAATAAGAGAAAGTCACATGAAGCTTTTAAAAGGTATTTATGGATAAAGGGTATCAATTTAGCATCTGGATCACATCACACTATATCAGTACCATGTAGGGTACATCTATATGTTATCTATAGGTATGCCTATAACTAGTTCTGTCAAGAGACATAAAGGGATGGTAGGGGGTTGGCTTAAATTTTCATACACATAGATTGCACCTACACTTGGCTCAAACTACATGGATTTTTTCCACGTGTGAGGGGATATAACGCAACACCTGGATTGGCTCAACAGGAGTTGACTGCTAACGTCATTATAACTCTACCCACATATGGATTTATTGTATTGCTATCTAATCGTGTTCATGAATTACTTTGCAGGAAGCTAGGATTTTTCAAAGGTACAAGAATGGATGTGAGGGTTACAGAGGACTTGAATATATCAAGGTGTAACACAAGAGAAGGTGAAGCGACACAGAAAAATCAATTAGTGCACTAGTTAAAAGTACAAAAACATACAGAAGGGGTTCATGGTGGAGTGCGGACGGATACACACATGTACAGTTTAGTATTTTTTCATTTAACTAGAGAGTAAGTTTCTAGAAACATCCCAGGTCTTGCACACATCCCAAATTCATCAATGAATTAGTTGGAAGCCCACATAAACTAGATTAGTCATCTCTTAAACCGTAATTATACTCCTACTTGCTTAATTGATCTATTATGCTTACAATTTGCTAGTTTTTTATGTGCAAATGTAATATGTGTAATTTGAATTGCTTTTTTTTTTGTAACATTTTTAGTCCTATTTATTTAAATAAAATAAATCTATGTAATTTATTTAGGGTTGAGACACTTTGAATTTGTTGATTTACAACACTGTGCCAAAAGTAATCATAAGCATTTAGCATTTAGAGCAATGTTCAAGCATTTAATTTTTTAAAGAGAATGTAACATTTATTGTTGTATCGATTAGGCCATTAAAAGTGATAAGGGTTGGGAAATTGGATTGCAATGGTTTGTTTGTTGATGTGTATTGTGTTTGGTGTGTTGCCTTGAAAAAATCGTGCATATTAAGTGGAGGGTAATTATAAAAGGAAGGATAACACCCAACCCTCAAAAGCTCCGCTAATTAATATTGTGTTTTTGTAGGGTGTTGCTGCATATTAGGGTTCTAAGGAAATAGACGAGTTTCTCAAATATTTATGCATAATTGTATAAAAGTGAGTGGAGTTTTTGGAAATTAAGTTCATCAAATTAGATTTTCCATATTTGACAATTGACATAAATGCACCGTATTGTTTTGGTCAACTCTATGATTGTAATGAAATATATTATTCTTGTAAGGGTTCTTTATTCGTATTGATTTTTTCATTTCTTCTTCACCCAAGCATTTGGACATGTGTTGTGCTATAGATATTTTCAAAAATTATAACGAATCAACGCATCTTATCTTTTTTATCTAAAAAATCTAGAGAATAGAAATATGCATCCATGGGGCACCAAATACATCAATTAAAAGATCAATTCAATCTAATTAGTCATTAGCAAAGTTTCTCCACATTTTACATAAACACCTTTGAAATATTATTCTAAAAGCTTGCCTTATTTATTATAACTACTCAAAAAAATCATTTTATACAATTGGATGTGTTCTATATTTGAATTGGAACGTATGTAGTTAGTTATAGTGGGGTGTTAACGTAAAACCTCTTCCCACGCCTAGATTACTATTCTTTAATTTATTTATTGTTTTATACGTTGTTAAAAACATTAAAAATAAAAAGTAAAGCACACAATGCACACACCTTCAACAAAAAAAACTCAAGTGTCTTTTTGTAACAACACCACAAACATTATATGCAGGGAAATTATGTTGCAAGTCGTAGAGAATTTTTATATTAAAACGTGTATCCAGAGTTCATCCCTGTAAATCTGCTCGCTTTCTCTCGAAGAGCTTGCTCTTGCTCAGCTTGGTGGAAGGATCCTCTTTCCTATTCATCTTTCTGTAATCATCTTTTCTAGGCTGGGATTGCAACAGCAAAACGGTACTGGCACGACATTTCCTGAAGGAGCTCATCTTATTTTCAGTAATGAGAGATTTTGTGATGGCAGGCGCAGTGGAACGAAGGTGTTGCAGGCGGAAGGTGAGAATTGCGATTTGTTGTTCGATCTCAAGAGCGAGCTCTTTCTCGATCTCCCTCGCTAACTCCGCCCGTATTTTGGCTTCCGCCTCCGACATTTTCCAATTGGTCTTGGGAAACTTGTCTCGCTTCAACGGCTTCGATTTCGCAACCTCTGATCCGTTGAAAGAAAACATGGGAACCCGGTAACAATAGCGATCATCATTTTCATGGTGATGGATGGTGTTGCTACCCCCCTCCACTTGTTCTGAACGCCAAAACGCGGGGTTGCTCCACACCACTACGACTCTACGTCTAGGAGAACCTGCAAATAAGTAATAGTAATGTTTGGATTTTGAAAATTTTCATAAGGAATGATCCATGTGTTTTCAGAAAAATGAGAAAACTACCTGGTGTAAGGCAATACTTGAGCACGGATTGTTCGTCGGAGAAGTCATTACCGAGCATAGGCCACACTTCCATCTTCCGATTGTAATACGAACTGTAGTTCTGAGCACACCTCCATATAAATATAATCGTTTAGGTATTTCAACACTAGTGTTTGTCTTCAGCCAACACTTCGTTTTGGAGAGGCGATCGCCGGCGCGCGCCGGCCAACGTGGTCAAAAGCAGGGCTGGAATTTGACGGTCACCCCTGCCTGTCAAAAGGAAATTTCATGACGGTTTCATGATATAGCTCCCTTTCAATTTACGTTTTTAGTAAAAATTTAAATTGTTAAAAAAACTTAATTGATATATATATATATATATATATATATATATATATATATATATATATATATATATATATATATATATATATATAATTTTAAAATAATTTTAGGATGATAAAATATATTTATAAATTAAATTATAAACTAATTAAATGAAAAATTAGATATTATAATTTTTTTTGTATATTATATTTACGATGCACATTTAATCTACCGAATGGAGTATTCAATTAGTAAAAACACTATTAAAAACGTGACTCGGTTGTTTGAATCAAAAAGAGAATGTTATTTCTAGTTGTCAAAAAGGAAACAAAGTGTACAGGGTATACCAAAGAGAAAGCATATCATTTGTTAAGGTTTTGAATTTTTATTGCTTGAATTATAGAAGCCTGCCATCTTAAAAAAGGAATTAAATTTCAGGTTCTTGAAAAAGTAGCAAAAAACTTCACGAAAACAAAAAAAAAAATTACATGCCTGCATTCTCGAAAACAAAAAATTGAAGAGCAAATATATAAAAATTCAAGGTATAAACAATTTCAGCTAACGTAAAATAACAAGGCCTCAATTGCTATAATTATATCTTTAAAAAAAAGGCTCTGAATTTATGACTGGCTAATAGAGGTTTGCTCAAATCTTATATTGATCATAGTCATTAGAAATTTTTTGTTGTTTAATCTCTCGAATTTGAGCCATGGGAATGGTGGTGAGCCCTCGTAATTTTATGTTATTGAATAACAAAAAATATTGATTTCAAGGAGGGCATTTTTCAAAAATATATCTAGAAACCCAAGCCATTTTTTACCATGACAAGCTTGGAAAGAAATAATCATGTACATGTATAATGTATTGATGTCTGTATCTCAAGCTTCTTCTTGGATGTCCGCAACAAGATTCCTTGAATTTTCCCACAGCAATAAAAAATTGAATTGAAACTTGTATAAAAGTTAAATTGAAACCTGTAGATTGCAATTGGTAATGATAAAATGAAAATAAATATACTCACAATATCATTGAAATTAGAAACTTCTATGTTTTGAGAAAAAAGCAAAGACAACGTGTGAACTCTGAGTTATATAAATTCATTATTCACAGAAACTTATTTTAGTTTCTAAATTTAAATTGGGAATTATTAAAAATCATTATCAATATGATTTATAGAATATTTTTAAAACGAATAAAATCAAATCCTATTTCATATATATATAGTAATAGACCTTATATATTATATTTGACTATTATGAAATTTTACGGTTTTTAAATAATATCAACTTGCTGAAATACAGTTTTTTTAAAAAAATTACCTGTCTAAATTGACGGGTTTGTTTTTTATGAAATTGTAATTTACGGTTAAAATACCAAAAAATGGTCTACAGACCGTCAAATTCCAGGCTTGGTCAAAAGTCTTACCCAGGCTCATATAAATGTAAGAAGCAAATACTTACTATACATAAGGGGAAATTCTATAGCTAAATCTACTCTCTTATTGGGATGGGTGACTTAGCAAAGAAGTCGGGTGTTTCACTATTACAATTATTTAGAATCTTAAAAAATTATTAAGGTGCTTGTGAGAGGCCAATAGGCATATAGAAGAATTTATTACAAGTATTACATTGTTAATTATTGTATTTAATATGTATTTTATCAAATCAAAAGTTGAATTCAGTTTTATTACATTGTAGGCATTCCCTATTAAAATGGGGAGTGGCTTATTTTGACAACGCTCAAAATGTGGACGACAGAGATTACAATTTGAGGGCATGCATTGAAATCTAATGGTGGTACTATCTCTGACACACCAAACTCCACGCGCGTCCCTGGTTTGAGTAAAAAGGTCATGTATGAGCAAGACAAAATATTCATTTATAACCTGGCTCTTGGAAGACGACAGGTAACAAACATTAATGCCAAGTTTTATCCACGTTTGTATGAAGGACACAAAGCCATGACATCGCACATAAGAGATTGGAAGGAGCGGCCAACGGTCGATAAATATAAGTAAGTAGGTAGTAAGTACTCGTCGTTGGCGTTGCTACTCGGCCTCCCCAGCGTAATACCAAAATATTTAGTCCACGTCAAGAAATAATGAGTTTTAATCCATAAAGAGATCATTAATTTTAAATTGGATAATAATATAGATTATACTATTCAAATCTTCAAACTGACCAGCTTTATAATTGATTTGTATCTATTGCAATAAAATGACAAGCAATTAAATCTTGTTGCTACAAATACCAAAAAGGAAAGCGACGCAACCAGGACTAGAAAATTGAAATTGACAAGTTGTAGGCCATTTTTTTGTGATTTTAACCGTATATTACCAACAAAAAAATTAGGTGGTCATAAATAATGACAAGCTGAAAATTTAGAAAACCATATAATTTTATAAATAGTTCTCTATGAATATATACAAAATATGTGATAATATACAATTTAGTTATATTTATGTAAAGAAATTATAAAAAATTATTATAATTTTTTTTTAATTTACAACCACCTTAGGAGCTAGGTCGTCAATATTTTTTGATTTGACTGGCATAGCTAATTTGAAATTCTTGGCCTGGACACAGCCGATACAATTGACAAACACCACTTCACTAATGAAAACCAAATTACTTAGATAATGTGCCAATTGCCAAACATTCAACTCCTCAATATCTGCAAGCATCATAATCGTCATTTCAAAAAGTTGTTTAGCAAATCCAAAGTGTGGCGACGGAAGGGCCGAAATGACAGGTTTCATTCCCCTTCCCCTACCCCTCGAGGTTTTACATTGTACATTCTCATGTAATTTCATATTTACACCGAAGGCATTCCCTATTAGAATCGGGGTTGGCTCATTCTGACACCGCTCAGAATGTGGATGACAAAGATTTCAGTTTGAGGGGATGCATCGAAATTTGATGGTGGAGCTATCTCTGCTTCTGACAAAACAAACTCCTCCACGTGAATGCGTTGTGTCCCTGCTTCCTACACACCGTACCACCAACACATTTAGTAACTGTGTATGGCCATTTGCGACTTTATCTAACGGTTTTGTTAAAATACGCTACAAGAGGAGCCATTGATGGTTGATTAAGCTAGAATGTGGAAATAAGACCCTAATCTAAATGTTATTGTATTAGTAAATAAATATGTTAAATACAACAATAATAATCAAACAAACTAAGCAATAAATTATGAAACCCTAGTTGTAATCAGGAGAAGAAGGTACTTATCTGATTCATAATAAAATATGGAGTATATCGAAGTGCTGACCAAGTGAATAGAGCAGCATGAGTGTCACACAGAGACACAAAAAAATGCATTTATGGGTGTCTGGGTCTATAGAAAAGATCAAAAAACCCCCTCTGGGTGGTCGCAAGATGTTCGTTATTAGTCGCCTTTGGTCGTTGTAAGATCGCATCAAGATTGTTGAGGTCGTTGGAAACCTGCAATGAAGTATGAACCTACAAAAACCTCAAATAAACATCAAATTGTAAAAAGAAAGATGTACATATGAGGGGTCAGATTGTCCACAACTGTCACAATGGTGAACTTACGAATGACCGTTGCACTACATCTCAGATCCAATGTATTTCTCTATGTGTGTGTGTGCAGAATTGTGCCCTAGGTTTCTCTTGTGTCGATTTGTACTTAGATAGCGAACAAATAAGATAGATGTAAAGAAATGTAATAGATGTGTGCATGGAATAGAATGAACTTTCCTCCTACAAAGTGTATGCAGAATAAACAACCCTTGTGTCCCTTTGTGATGGTGCTAGATGGATGCAATGGGGCTCTTAGATGCTTAATGGATGCAACCTTAGGTGGTGATAACTAATGTTTAGTGCTTGGTCCTTTATTCTGATCACATAACTTTATATTTATATGATTCCCTTCCTTGAATTTCGTAATTAACCCTGAAAAGGCCAACTACCAAAAAGATAAGATGCCCAAATGGCTATAAAGGACCCAAAAAGTGTGAGTAAAGTACAAAGGGGTTAGGAGTTCCCAAAGGGGATGAGGGAACCTGATGCTAGCATCTTGGCTGGGTGCTAGTGTCTAAGATGATAAAAGTCAGAGTATAATAAGGTAGATTGACAAAGTAAAGGTGCAAGATTGAAAGGAACAATAAAAGACAAAGAAAGATGACCAAAGACATGGGTTAATTAGTACTTTTCTTACTTAGGAATTGTATGAATAGTATTACATAATCAAGAATAGATAGTTACCCAAAGTGCATGATTTTTTGTCTACAATGGTTATAATTCAGATGTAATCTCCATGTTGTTCCTTTGTATGTTTTCCTTTCCAGAATGCGAGAATTTGTTGGGATCCTTCTAATGCTTCCTATGCCAAGCTTGAGAAACTTCTAAGGGATTTTCTTTGGGCTAATTTTTAAGGCCACAAGGGGTTTCATAGGGTTTCCTGGAAAAAAAATTGCAGACCCAAAGATGTTGGTGGCCTTAGGCTACTTAACATTAAACTTCAAGGTCGAGCTCTATGTGTCAAATGGTTAATCCATAGCCTAGAATATTTTACTCTGACATTAAATATGTTAAGGTTCTCCTTTGGGTAGACAAGCTTGGAAAGGTTTCAACTTCCAATCCCTTCTTCTTTGCCCTTTTCTATAAAAATTGGGGATACTTTCATATCTCAAAGTATTTGAAAATCTTGGGAGTTACTTAAATCACACCTAATTTGGAAGGGGGCGGATTCAGATCTGGTCTATCTATTAACTCTTATTCTCTCTAGTGGTGATCTATTCTTACTTTCCATGATGCCCCTCTTTCTCTATCTCCATGGGCTAAAGCCATTATGCTTTTCAGAAAAGGTATCAAAGTGGTGGGTGATGTATTTTGCAAACACTCTAAATATTGGCTTTGGTGGGGTGCCATTGCTATCAAATTTAACCTTCAACATCAAAATACATGGAAACAATCACAAAAATCAGTGCTCAGATACCTAATGAATTTATTCACAAATTAGCGTCACTTATGGAGTTCTATGGTAGCGCAATTGTAATTGGCCTTCTACTACTCCACTCTGCCATTATAAACCTCACCTAGGTTACTCTTTTTTCGCCTCACAGTTGGTGCCCATCAACTAGTTTAATCACAGTTGAAATATTTCCTCATAGGATTCTGTCTTGAAACGTCAGTTCTAAAGACTTAAGATGTTTCTTATTGAGTCCAAAAAATCTCATTTTTTGTGGTGTGTGCTACACCAAGGGCTCCTCGCAAGGGATTGACTTAAGTATATGGGTCTTAACCCCACCTACTTGGTCTTCCACCACCCAGAGTCAGTCAAGCATATTTTTGGTCATTTCCTTGTGCTTGATTGGCTTGGAGATGGATTCATTCCCCTTTTCAATCCTTCTCTCCAAATTTCTTTACCTAGAAGATGGTTCTTTTGGGGGACTCGGCCCTGTTTTCTACAATTTACAAAACAAATGGCACATATTCAGAATTGATATTTTATTTCATATTTGGAAGGACATAAATAATGTCCTTTTTAAATAATGTTCCTATGGATAGAATTTTCTTTATTAATAATAAAGTGGTTATCCTCTCCACTGTGATGCTCCATATTCAAAATCAGGACAAGAAAGTTTAGCTAGAGTTCAAACACCTCCAACACCTACTCAACCACTGGATCACCATTCCCTGCACGGTCGATCAGGTTCCTCTCGATGCTCCTACTCATTGTCGCTCGTCACCTCAGCTACATCACTCTCCTCCTCTGCCTCGGGGTCAGGGTTTCATAGGAGATGCTCATGGAACTAGCGGAGCCCATCTCCTTATCGACAGTGATTTCCTCACTCTTGGCATCCCTCCCCTGCCCATAGCGGGGTTTTTGGTCTCCTTGGTGATTTTGGTAGATTAAGTTGGAATGCCTCTCAACAGGGCAAGTTTCCTCGGTTGGCCTTTGCAATTTCTCCCTTTAGGTCATCTTCTGATGATCCTGAACAACAATAGAAACAATATGAAAGTGAATGAGAGCCCATCCCTAGCTCGGATCACCCTAGTTTTGGTTGGGATGATAAGCCAAATAGCTCTCCGCCTCCTCCCCCAACCGCCGTGTTTGTTGTTTGAGCCTAGTTTTCTAGATCCTTCTTTTATTCACCCTTTTTTATTGATGAACACACTTTTATTATATTTTTGATGTAATGGCCTTCTTCTAAAGGCCTAACTAGCTTGATGTGATTGGCATACTAGGGTGTGATTTTTCCACTCATTTTTTGTACAATCAACGTTGTATATCTCATGTTTATATTAATAAAAGTGTGTTTTTCAGTCAAAAAATATATAAATGATTTTATTTTTATACTTAAATTATCTCCCTTAGTATATTTTTAATAAATTACAAAATATTTAGTATTTTTTAACTATGTTTTTTTATTTTTTAAACTAAATTATTTATTAATAATATTATATGCTAGACCTTCACATATTTTATGTATTTTTAGGTGTAGTTTGATGTACTATTGTAAAAGATACATTAAACTCCTTTTGTCATGTGGGCTATGTACTCAGGGTAACACATTATTTAGAAACATGTTATGTGTAGTTGATGTTTTTATTGGATTACATGTGTGCATGTGGTTCCATAAATTTGGGTAGTTTCACATGTGATTTGCACATATATGTACTTGTAATTTGTGATGAAGTTACACATTTAATGTTTGTGGATAGGGTAATTGGTGTAGTTGTGACCATTCATTATAAGTAGGACAATTATATATCTATATAAACATCTCCCCTACATATTCTTGAAAATACTAAATTATTTTCTCAGCAAAAACATGTAAAAAATATTTAAATGAATTCTCGGAAGAAACACATCCAAAAAGCCTGAAAATTTCAATTTTTGACACAAAATTGACTCAAAAAGTGGTGTATTAAACATTTTATGTTATAGCACACATTTATTACATTTCACCAAGAATCAATAATCTATAATGTCAAAGGAGAGAGAAATGATTCATTTTAAACAAAGCTTTATAATCATCTAATTATTTGAGGTTTAGAGAGAGAGCAACATAGTTTTTGTTTTTTTGTTTTACCCCTTTTTTGCCACTCAAAAAAATCAGCAATCATAGATCCATCATGGCCAAATCCCATTCTATCCAAGTAGACATGTTTTTGAAAGAGAAACAGTATGATAATATTTTTAGTGACCAAAACTGAGGCAAAGTAAAAAAAAGAGAGAATTTTATCACACCATACCATAGAAAAAATTATCAATAATAATCAATAGTTTAGTAGGGAGAAGAGATCACATATATAAATGGATACATGTGTATTCATGTATACAATGTTTTTATGCCCATATGCATTTATCTATATATCTTTAGAAGAACTATTCACATTTATGACAAAAATTCAAGACAACAAATATATATATTGGTACTTATTAGGGAAAATAAAACCATTTCCTAAATAAAAGAAGACAATCTGTTTCCAAGCTTCTCTCTCACGCCACCTGCCCCAATTTCCAATGTTCATTCATTCATCATTGTTGTCAAGAAAAAAATCATCCCTACATCTTCATGAAGAAATAGTGGGTTTTGTTGACCTTAAGCCCCAACACTAGTGTGAGGGTTAAGTAGTTCATATATCCCAACTAGAGATAACATCACCAAGAGGGTAGCTATCTCTTCTAAAATATGTATTTATCCTTTATTAAACATGAATAAATATAATAACTTGACTCATAAATGGTTCAAAACACTAATACATATTGATCACAATTACATAAAATTCATAAATATATGTTTAAATAAATTATATTCCTAAACACTAATATCACATATATTTTGATCACAATTACATAAAATTTAGAAATATATGTTTAAATCAATTATATTCCTTTCTCTTACTTCTTACATTGATTCCTCTCTTTCGTCTTCATGATTATATTAAATATTTTCACTCATTTTCGTGATTTTCTCTTCCCCCATCATTTTACATCATTATATAGTCTTTAAAAGGTAAAGGTTATGCCTTTTCACTCATAATGACACGTGGTAACCATTGGTTAACTCTTATTTACATTATTAACTAGTAATTAGTGGATATTTACATATGTATCATGGTGTTTATGCATTTTCATTGTGTAAACTATTGTATAATCTTCATTATTATCATTTTAATATGTTTCTATCTTCCACGGTACATTATAAGGCTAATATAAATCTCGTAAACATCATAAAGCAACTTCATAGTATGAATAACTTTGTCAACATCATCCCCAGACTCTAAACATTGTCTCGTCCTCAAGACAACCAAGTGATGAACAAGCCTATCAACATTTCTCTTGTCTCGAACACAAGTTTCGATAAATAAATCACCTAGTTTTCTATGTTTAGAAGAAGTGCACCTTGAATTCTCTCTTCCATATATAGTCATAAGGATCTACTTCTGATTCATCTTCAAAATCTTCATCCTATAGATTTTTCATAAGTGTTGTTCTTTTCTAGTGCCTCCATTCCCCAAGGCTTTTGTCTTGGTCCCTCTATTCTGGCATAATTGTGTTTTCTTTTCGAAACTGAATGAATCATGTTCTCCATTATCGTATCGTGGTATCTTTCTAAAGTAGGGTAAGTGTAGCAAGTTGGGGGGCCAAAAAGGGGTCATAAGTGGACGTCATATTGCAAAAAACAACAAAATCTCAACTTGTAGGGATTATTAGCAATGTGTGCACTCAAAATTAGAAAAATTTATATAATATGAATCATAGCATCTAGAATCTAGTTTCTAAACTACTAATATTTTTTAAAAAAACGGACAATTTTAGCTATATTAAACACTCAAAATTCAATGACTTGGTTTTTTTTAAAAAAAACTATAA
The DNA here is from genome assembly GCA_019776745.2 of Taxus chinensis. Lineage (NCBI taxonomy): Eukaryota > Viridiplantae > Streptophyta > Pinopsida > Cupressales > Taxaceae > Taxus > Taxus chinensis. The sequence goes on along the minus strand of CM034150.1, from coordinate 281,790,396 downwards.
GATTGTAGTCTGTTTGCCCGCGATTTGGATGACCAAAACTTGATTTTTTTTTTCTTTGGTGAAAATTTAGATGCCACTGTCTATCTTGGGATAGATTTTATTTTGTATTTTTTTTGAGCAATATTTTCTTTAAATGATTTTTTCTGTGAAAGTGGTATGAAAACATTAAAGAAAATGGAGTACTTTCCGTTTTCCCGCCATAACATCATCAAAAAATATTGAAATCAAATAACGTTTTTTGAACATGTATAGAATTTTGCCACAATTGGTATGGTATAGGGTTTATCCCATTCTGAAAAGTGAAACAAAATATGTAGTCTTAAATGTAGACATGAAAATTCATGGGAAAAAGTGTCTTAAAGACCTACTATTAGTAAAAAAATTATAAAATGAAATTTATCATCTTCTATTCACTTTAAAATCAATATTTCTACAAAGCTAACAATCTCCCCTACGCGATGGTATAATTTTTGTGACATGTTTTTGAGTTTTTGGCATGGTCCAAGTCCGCGAAAGAGAAAAATTGATGTTTTTAGCCTTTCACACATGCCATAATGACCTCCAAAAACTCACATTAGGGAAAAACAGAGATTTCTCGATCCTTGAGGGTCATATTTGATGATACAATCAAGACCGTGATCGTGGTTTATAAATTGTCGTGGTTCTAAATAGACCGGTCAGCGAAGAACCGTCGATAAACCGCAATTCTTAAAATCATATTTACATGAATCCCAACATCCAATTCACCATGTGATTTTTTTCTCTAACCTGACTGTATGAATTTCTATGAAATTTTGCCACCTTCAACACTTTTTTCTTATCATTGGAAGTTATTTTTTTACTATTTTTTAAGGTGTCTTGCATCATTTAGAGTTTTCCTACATCGATTGAAACATCCTGGGAGACAAGAAATAAAGTTAGAAATGGAAATCAATAAGTAAAAAAACACTGGAGGAATTAGAGGCAAAAATATTGAAAGAATCAGAGTGAATGCAGAAACTTCGTGAATCAAAAAGAGGTTCATCTTCAACCCCTACTATTGTAATCAATGACGAACACGGTAATATTTTTACTGTCAATGTTAAAGATGAATTAAACACTCGTGATGAAGATGAATTAAATACTGTCAGATGAAGATGAATTAAATACCCATGATGTAGTTGTTGTTGAAATTGAAGGAGACAATGAAAATGTGAATCAGGAAATTTATTTCGAAACCATAGACAACCAAAATTTGGTAAAAAAACATCCTAGGATTTTATAAAAGAGACCTAATTATTTTATTGAAATTGATGAGAACATTTGGAAACCAATGTCTGAAAAAATTTCTGAATGGAAAATCAGAAGAAAAGCCACTGAAATTTGGCATAATCATTTTGAAATTTTAAATGATTCCCTAAGATGTCAGTTGTTGGTTCATTTGATGAAATTGAATAAAATGAGACCTACATTAAACACCTTAGGATTGACAACATCTAATATACGTGGTCAAAACTTTGCGATTGTTGAAAATCTACATGATGTATATCACAGTGTTGACGTCAAGAGACGCACAAGGGATAGTAATGTCTTGTGTCATGTACTTGTTACTAGTGTTGTAAGTGAATCGATAAATATAAAGTTTGATTAGGAAAACAAGCCAAATGTGGAAAGTTAATTGAAAAAATCTAATGAAAGCAATTAAAAGGTGTAATATCCTTCAATCACCCAATAACATTGATTTTTAGGCATTTTCTTCTAGAGCACTGCATACAGAAAAATATATATCTGATGTTATAAGAGAAGTTGTTCAATTTTGGCATGATAACACTAGAGTTTCACCTAATACAAGAGATGTTGTAAAACAGACAGTTGGTTGTACTAATCGTGAATCACATCTAAAGCATTTCTTAGATATGATTCAAAATCAAATTTTTTCGTAAATTTGAACATGAGCATCCAAAAATTAAAATTAGTCAACATTTTTTTGAAATGTTGAAACCATTCTAAGTGAAAATCAACCACACTCGCATCACTTGTTGTAGACAATATGTTAAATTTGTGATGCATTATGATAATTTTTTACGTATTCAATCTTATTTGCATTCTAAAACTATGTTACCTGAATATGGTGTTCAAGTTCCACCAATGTCTTCCGCGGATTTCATTCCTACAATATTTTGTGAAAGAGAAGTTTGAAAAAAAATTACAGTCTAGATTGTTTAGATGGATGTTATGGTACGTGCGGCGGATTACCTAAATTAGAAAGTTGTATCCATGAGAAAATAGGAGGTGCAATAAGACATAATTTAGTTGGGCTTAATAAATATAAATCAGTACCATACCAATTGAAAGATGGAAAGGAGTCTAAACAGTGTGATCTAGTTACCAAACATATACATATTTTTCAATTTATGAAAAAATATAAAGATGAAATTGTTTATGAGTATGTTAGGCATACACATAAAGCTCGATGGTTGGATGAACAATTCAAGATATTTTCCTATTAATACTATTGTTGCATTGGTCGATTTTGTAAAGAATTACACGTTGCAACCACAAATGGAGGTTCAATCACAATATTACAATTCATTACAGGTTTTCATTTTTGTGCATATAGCATTTATACATTCTATTGATATTACAGATAATGATCAAAAAATTTAAGAGAGTGCCACTTTTATAGCAGTGATGATCGAAATAATTCTACTGAATTTATAAAAGGGTGTTTCCAATTATTTAATGAAAACTTGTCTGATAGAGACATCTCCTTCAATCAGCATTATATATGGTCACATAATTACATGTCTCAGTTTAAGAATGCATGAATGTTTTATTATATGAGAAGGATGCACATCAAGATGGGTGTGCAACATATTTGGAATTTTACGGAGGCTAGACATGGAAAAGGAGATAATGACGATGTAGGGGCATGTGTGAAAAGAGCTCTTACAAGAGAAGAGTTGAAGTACAAAGAAGGTGTTAAATTGAAATATGCAAATATCATAATGGAAAGGTATATTGATAACATGGTTCGTGGTTCTCAAGAAAATTCCAAAGTTCATAAATATTTTTTTTAATAGAGGAACAACAAATTGCTAACTACAAGGATTGTATGATACTCACAAGGTCTAGTGATCTACACTCATTTTATGGCTCAAATACTAATTTGTGGGTCACATGGACAAGAAATTTGGTGTTTTTTTGTGCATCTTGTATAAAATTTACCATTGCTAAGTGTGATTCAAAATAATGGGTGAATGGATGGATTTGTAGGCCTCTAACTCCGCTTCCCAGTTATCAACTTCCACAGGCATCACGACTTATTTCTCCAGATGAAGTTACACCATCCAAGGAATTTGACAACATTTCAATTTTGGTACGACAAGGTAAATGGTTATTTACAATTTTTGTATTAGTTATGTCCATTGAAATTAATATGTAATTTAAATTTGATTTGAAACCTCTATTTTTTTAGGATATGTGTTTGTAGTTATTGTGACAAAAGACAATGAAGAAGGAATGAACTATTTCTTATGTCGTTGCATTGAGGAAAAAAAGAATTTTCCTTCTCCTGTTATAGATGGTGAATATATTGAGTACCCTATAGGGTCAATGGTAGTTACTAGACCTTGGCTTCGATGATATCCATTAAAAAAAATTTCTTTTTGGGTGTTTGAAGACTTTGAGACACACAGGAAAATACTCTTATATTCACATCTAGTTCTAGCGACAAATATTCAGTTGTATAGATATCGAGGAAGGCCTAATAACAAGATTCTTTGGAAGGTTCGAGAGTCATATCATGAAGAAATCATGTCCTCTATTCAAAGTAGATCCGATCATGATAGTTCATTGGAATGAATTTACATGCCCGTCTGGTATATATTTCTTTGAAATTTTTAAATTTCTCTAGTAGATTCAAGTTCATATATTTTATTAAATTTGTGTATTTTGTATATATCTAGTATGGTTTTTATTCAAATTAAATTACTTTGACTAACACTTTTATGCAGGTTAACTTGGTGCCATAAAAGATTCTACCTACACGTGGTTGGCATTGTTAGTAGATCCAATCTTGATGGTTCATTGGAATGAATTTACATTCTCATCTAGTATATATTTCTTTGAATTTTAAAACAATCTACTAGATTCAAGTTCATATATTTTATTAAATTTTTGTATTTAATATATATCTATTATAGTTTTAATTCAACTTAAATTTCTTTGACTAACACTTTTATGCAGGTTAACTTGGTGCCATAAAAACTTCTACCTTCACCTGGTTGGCAATGTTAGTAGATACAATCTTGATGGTTCATTAGAATAAATTTACATGCTCTTCTGGTATATATTTCTTTGAAGTTTTTAAATTTGTATACTATATTCAAGTTCATATATTTTATTAAATTTGTGTATTTTGTATATATCTAGTATGGTTTTGATTCAACTCAAATTACTTTAACTAACACTTTTATGTTGCTTAGTGGTGCCATAAAAGCTTCTAGATTCACGTGGTTGGCACTGTTAGTAGAGAATTTTATATTCTCGAAGTTAGGAGAAGTTTTCATTGTTTTCCAAGCAAAGAGAAGCAACTAACAATGGTTTATGTCCCTGTGAAGGGGGTTCTTGGCTCCGGATTGGGTGGTCCAACTCCAAACCGGGCCTACCTGGAGCCCACCATAGCACTCAAAGGTGTATACCCCTCAATCGGATGCGTTGGCAGTGCAAGTTCACTCCCACAATGTCCCAGGGCATGACTTCTCACTACTCAACTTCGTTCATTGCCTAGGACTGCTTATAAAAGGTAGTTTGCAAACAATTATGCCTCGAATGATCAAGGAATGTGATGACCTTAAATTCTTGGGTGCAATTAGAGGCCTAAGTCATGCATTTTTTGGATCAGATGGTTCTCAGTTTTGATGAATGAGCTCCAAGTTGTGACTGCCAGAAGTTTGCACTGAAAACGTGAATTAGGATAAATAAGGAAGGGGTTCTTGGCTCCGGATCGGGTGGTCCGACTCTGAACCGAGCCTACCTAGAGGCTTCCATAGCACCCAAAGGTGTATACCCCCCAATTGGATGTGTTGGTGGTGGTAGTTATCTCCATCTCCTTTTGGTTCTCTCAGTGTTCTATTGTTTGCAAAAGTGCAAAATAGTGTAGTTTGAGTCAGTGTAGGGATGTCAAACGCAATATTTTGCAAACGGTGGATCTTGGCACTAAACCGAATGCACCAACATGTCTAGATGGCTTGGTAAATACTTTTCAAGGCTTCATTTTGATGCCAGATAGAGCCGTTGCTTCTGGGCTACTTCGTCCAAACATAGTCCCTTAAGAGCCTGGAGACCAAAATATGTTATAACTTTGACGGGTGATATCTCAGTCTCCATGGTACCTAGAGACCTCTCGTTTGATCCTACACCTCTATGTCAAGACCCTCTATATAATCTTATCTCGGTTTTCTCCATTTCATTTCGGTTATCTCGGTGTTCTATTGTTTTCAAAAGTGCAAAATAGTGTAGTTTGAGTCAGTGTAGGGTTATCAAACGCAATATTTTACAAACTGTGGCTCTTGACACTGAATCGAATATGCCAACACGTATAGGTGGCCTAGTAAACACTTATGGAGGCTTCATTTTTTTGTTGTACAAATTCGTTGCTTTCAGGTTACTTCACCCAGACGTAGTCCCTTAAGAGCTTGGAGACCAAAAAATGTTATAACTTCAACGGGTGATATCTCGATCTCAATGGCACCTCGAGACTTATCCTTTGATCCTACACCTCTATGTCAGGACCCTCTAGAGAAACAAATCTTGGTTTTTTCCATCTTCTTTTGGTTCTCTCGGTGTTCTATTGTTTGCAAAAGCACAAAATAGTGTAGCTTTAGTAAGTGTAAGGTTGTCAAACGCAATATTTTGTGAATGGTGTCTCTTGGCTCTGAATCGACTATTCCAACACATCTAGGTGTCATATTAAATGATTTTAGAGGCTTTGTTTTGGTGCCAGACTGAGCCATTTCTTTCGGGATACTTTGTCCGAACATATTCCCTTAAGAGTTTAGAAACCAAAAAGAGCATTTTTTCCTAGAAACTATTAAAAAACAATATTGACTCCTTACTACATCGTTAAGGATGATTAGAAGGTGATTTTTGATAATCTGAATGCATGAACCAACCAATGGACTAACCTTTTTATTTATATCTCTCTCTCATTCTCTCATACTCATGGCTTGTGGGTACCTACCCACATAGTCAATATTGTCAATAGGCTCCGAAGGGTCAAGAAAGATGAAAAGGACTTAATTTGGTGGAACTACTATTTAGGGGATTTCTTTTTTCTCTTCATGGGTATTTTATTCTTTAGGAAATTTGGAAAGCATGAGAACAAGTGAAGCACTTGGTGGTTGGGCAACCTATCTTCTCTTCATTTTACATTAGGTGTCAAGCCAAGCTTATGTGAATAATTATTTATATGGCTTGAAAATAATGCCCTGTGATTTGAATTGAATAAGGTCACATCAAAGATATTGCAACAAGCTAAACACACTACCATGTTATGTGAACGATTGAATTTAGTATATCCTATCCTCATCCACCACATGTAAAGAGAAACAAAGACACCAATTACATGAAGAGTGTGTGTGTGTGTGTGTGTGTGTGTGTGTGTGTGTGTGTGTGTGTGTGTGTGTGAGAGAGAGAGAGAGAGAGAGAGAGAGCGAAACAAATATGATTATGATTACATATCAAGAATTTCCATTGTTATGCAATCTTCTAAAGCACAAGATTTATTAGTCACCGCATCAATAGTGAACTTCATATATGACAAGCCTTCAAGGAGATTGAATAAGGTCACAAAAAAGACATGATTGTGCATGAAGAATATACAGAGAAACAAAGACATGAGTACATGAAGCATATGAAGAGAAACAAAGACATGATTACATGAAGCATATATATGAAATCACAAAGACATTTCATGTGTGACAAATCGAAAAAAATATTATTATCATGTCATATCAAGAATTTTTCCATTGTTATGTAATCTTTTAAAGCACAAGATGACTATATTATGTAATATCAAGAAACAAAGATGATTATGATGTCATATCACTTGAATGGACACATTTTTATGTGAAAACTTCATATCTTCATCCATCACAAAGAGAAACAAAGATGATTATGAAGCATATGTGTGTGTTTGTGTGTGTGGTCTGAAAAGAGTGCAAAAAGGATGTCAGATCATGTCATTACATCGTCACAATACATGTCAGTACATCATCGCAGTACATGTCATTTAATGAAATCATGTTATCACACATCATCATAATTCATCAAGTCACATGTATATACAAAAAGGTCACACATCATAAAATAAGATCATATGTCAAATATCAGTACAGAAAAATATCAACGTGCGAGATCACAAGAACATCATAAACATTATATCATAGTGGTCCGGGAACAAAATACACATATATAATATATCTAGTACACACGGAATACATGCGCATTAGTTTGAGCCAGTGCCACGTCTCTGAAAATATAAGAATAATGTATCAAACTAAGTATGTCATATATATAGGACCACACGGTTGCATAAGACTGTATATACATCTCCATCGAATGTCCAACACAAGATCATATATATCAAGCCATATATAGGCATACAAAAAATGTATGTATCACATGTCTAGATGGCATATATATCTATACATCCTATAAAGAATCATGAAACATCATCCCTCTCTTAGCCCTACTAGTAGAAGCATGTCCACGACCTATGGATGTAGTGGAGGGAGATGGCACTACGGATTTCGTCTGTGTGGTCCTAGGCATAAATTTCGCCTACAACTTAGCCTAGAAATTCATAAACATCAAGTTTTTAACACACAAATTTTTAAGAAGTGGATATATTGAAAATATATTCATAATTTAGAAACTTAGAAATTTTCATACATGTGAAATCTTACCACAATCTCATGATTCCTATCAATTTTTCGTTGACGCTCTGCAGGGTCAATGGTAGACTCACGAGAGGGAGTGTCTAGGGGTCATAACAGTGCACTCGGACTTGTACCAAGCTACATATAAATAAATAGTTCAAATTAAATATTTCATGTACATTTGATATTGTAGATTTAGTAAAAAAATCATTCATCCAAAATTTAACAAATTTGAAAAATTGTACCCGTGTGAGTGGATCTGCAGACGCTATGGCAACATCAATAGAAACCTCCAAAGTCTACATAAAGAGAGGAGTCTGTGCGAAAGTCATAAGCTGTACAAAAAATATGTAAATCAATATTAATTGAAAACTTTCTAGGAGAATGGTGTAAGGAACTAAGGCTCATGCATATATATTAAATTCTAGAACACGTATAGATATGTATGTTAATAATATTGAAACAATCTTGAACATTAACAAGTAAAATTTATGAAATTAACCTGTGTAAAAGTATCGTGAGACGTGTCAGCAGCCTCAGTGCCCACAATAGATGATGTCTCACCTGGCTCCTGTTTAAAAAAGATAAACATATTAATATGTATGTACACGTGAAAAACATACATGAACATTGATGTGTATTTAATAATAAACATGCAATCAAATGAACTTTGAAATGTAAATAACTTGAAACTTACGTCTGCACAAAGTGTAACATGGGTTGCAATAGCTAGGATGTCCACACCGGATGTGTCCTTGACCGAGTCTTGTTTTTTAAAATAAAAAAATATTAGTTTTTACACAAGTATGACATAATCAAGTATATATATTAAAACCTCAAATGAAATAAAATTATATATATATATATATATATATATATATTATTTATGTGACATTTACCTGTGAAAGACCAAGGACATTTGCAACACTTCTAAAACATCTTCCATCATCAAATATGTAAAAAAAAATCATGTGACCCAACAAAGGATGTCTCACCCATAGTGCATACGACACCACATGACCCACAGTGGTGTGGTCTACTAGAATAAACACTTTCACCAACATCACTACACATAATTTGGCTACTATGTTGGGCTACAGTGTCATTAAGAGACCTCAATGCATGCAGTGTGTCACTCTGCACAACCTCCTTCACTGTAGGAGGGATAACTGAAGGTTGTGGGGGTTTTTGGGTGTGGGGCACCCTAGGTTGACCAACTATAATACATGAATTTGGTCTAGTCTGTGCAGAGCCACCTCCTCGACTGTAAAACTCAAAAAAGTCAAAATAATTAGGGACCTCATTAAGCACAAACTCTTAATATAATTTCTTCAAAAAATAAAAAGGAACCTCATTGTTGTTGCATGATGGATAATCAAAAACCATCCACCATCGGTCCCAAAAATTGTTCTTAATCTAGTCGTCGTGACATAAATGGGTAGGGAACCGTTTACAATTAGTCACGAGGGGGGCATTGGTTTTGGGGTCCGTAAATAGTGCACAAATGTAGTTTTTTCCAAAAAAATTGTCTTTCAAAGCCGCATGTGATAATTTTTCTACATACCAATGCCTACAATCAACTCTAAAAGTATTCCATATATCTATATGGTTTATTGTAGAGTCAACTTCACCAATCAATGTTTGAAGTGTGTTGGCTAAAGTCATGCGGCTTGGATTTGTGGAATGATTTTTTCTAATAGTGTCAATAAGATTCTGAATGGAATTTTTATTTTCTTGGATTTTTATAATGATGTCACCTTGGGTTCCTGGTGGTTTTGTGGGGACAGTAGGAGCCATAAGAGGCAGAGGAACATTTGGAAGAGGGTTTTGAGGAAGTGGACGAATGTTTGGACAATTTGGAGGATTAATAGCTTATCGAGCAACTAAAAAACAAAGAAATTTTATACATAAACAAAAGATTGAAAAACCCATGAAAACCAAGAAAAAACCTAAAATTCGTAAGAAAATTGATCAAAAATGACGGCTTACCTCTTTGTCTCAACGACATTGTATAAATTATCGCGATCCACAAGAAAAAATTACAATTTGGAAGGGTAATGCAAAGTGTGATTGTCAACAATGGAAAAAATTCGTGGTTTGGAGAAAATGGTGGGGAAAAATAAGGGTCACAACTATTTTTTTGTATCAGAGGGCTGCAATCGTGGTTTTAGGTTTGGGAACTTCCCAAACGTGATAAAACAAACCGTGATTGTGGTTTGTTAAATTCAAGATTTGATGTCCACTTTTTGGTCCCTCGACTTTCTGCACTTACCCAGTATCCAACATGTTTATTTAATTTTTTAACATCGCAATCCTCATGCTTCTTTTTGAAAGAAATGATAACCAAATCGTGCCAAGCCAAGAACACAAATGCTAATCAAACATCACGATCAATAAGATGAAAAAAAATTGCCAGAATAACTTTACATAAACCTTTGCAAACAAATGAGTAGTAATATCATATATTATTATGGAAACTTAATGACAATACAATGAGAATGTACCTTGCTTATATAGGCAAGGAATAAAAATCTAAGAACCAATCAAGGTCATAGATCAAGCCATAAATCATGGAAAGAACTAGTCATCAAAGAACTAGTCAAGTCCATTGATTTATGAGAGAACTAGACATCAAGGATCTAGTCAATACCATAGATCTAGGAAAGAACTAGTCAATACCATCGATCAAGGAAAGAGCTATACCTAACAACTAGATAATATCTCCTAATATCTAGATAAGATAAAAGAAATATCCACACACATAAGTGGGTGATGATAAATACAATAAAGGTAAATAAAGTACCTAGGTGAACATGAGCTAAGGTAAATACCTACTATAATACCCCTTCATGTGAGACCTAGAGGTCACAATTGTTATCTTATGTTTTGTTATGAACAAAATAGATGGAAACAGGGTAACTAGGCATTGGATGATGTACATTATTGGATCAATGATTAAAAATAAAATGTCTACTGCAATTGCGTGTAACCATGGAATACTTAGTAACAATAAAGTAATATTTGAGTCTAGAACTGCTCCAAGGCATCCCAATGAAGCTAGGGACTTATTGTAATCAGTACAATGCTTAAGAAGTTTCTTTTGCACTGTGGTATAAGATTAAATATCTCGAGTTATAAGATTCTTAAATAACTAACACCTAGGCTCCATCAGAATTGGCTCCATATAAGGAGACTTAATTGACGAAGTGTTGTCTAAAGTGTATCAAAACATTATACATAGTTTGACCAACTTCTGCAAATAGGCATGTGCCATGATCCAATAACGAGTGAATATCAATAATGGACTAGTAAGGTATTGAGAAAAACTCCAGAGTGTTATGTTCCAAGAAAAGCCAAGGTAACAAGGCGATTAATTACGAAATAATTAATGGAAGCATGGGTCAAGCACCATACCCTCCCATTTCTAAGTAATTAAAGGGTGGAGTGATGCTACAAATATGTATGGGTATTCCCATATATCAAGTTACTCAAACACAAGCAACGAGTTAATAATATGTGGACTTGACCATAATAGATCCGCCACACGATAATTTTACTGCCAACATAAGGCTAAAGTGTCGAAAATACATATACAAGATCAGTCAACCAAATACACTAAGATTATTTTGGATTACACCTGCTAAAGTGGACTACTCAGTATAATTATTTTGACAGTGGTATGGAGTGTATTATTCCTGACAGTGATAGCAAATGGCTTGAAAAATGGAGACAATCGTGAACAATGTAGAGTTAAACTCTCAGTGAATGTACTATGTTAAATCCTGCACGAAGTAGGTAAGATATCCACCCCAAATCATCATGGATGAATGTACAATAATGACTACATATGACCCTGGTGTAAGATTCATAATCGTGGTGCATGAAGAAGAACATCGAGGAATCTAGGGTAAGGTTGATCACAAGTCTGATTAATTGAAGATCTCAGGTGTTCTCAATCCTGAGTGACCCTTGGTGGGTAAAACTCACTATGGCCGCTACATGGTCGTATCCATTAGAACACAGTCGAGCCACTAAAAAAAGGATATTGCTGCTGTAGCAGCTGTACTGAGTTGCCTCAATCAAGTACCTGTTTGAAAATAAATGTGATAACGAGTATTGCACTTAATTACAATCTTGGAATAGAGTTAACAATACCATGTGAATGTAAACCAATCACTTTGATAGTGAGACCCATAGAATGTATACTTGTGATGGCTACTGAAGGGAGTAGTATGATTCTCAGTAATGTCATGTAGCTGAGCATAATTACGATAGACAACATGTACTATTCCCATAGGCATTATAGGATGGTATAGAGCAGCAGTAATAAGTCTTCTTACATGTTTAGAAGCATCGGATTTAGGTTCCTTGCTCACAAGACTTGTAGATCAATGTTTTTGGATCACCATTTTTGCAACAGCTGCAAGTGGACCTATAAATGAATAGATTAATTAAGGTGAGATCCACAAGTTTATAATGGCGAGTGTGCCGTCATGGAACTGAGCACGACATACATGACTTCTGCAAGACTTTACACAAAGTAATATCGGCTTATGATTACACTGTTGTGATTGTCACCAGAGAATTTAACTTCTTGAGAGATGCCTGGTGGGATTCCACAACATTTTACCCAGGTAGACACTTAGAGAGCTTCACTCAATTATCATATCCTAGAGAAAAGGAAATCATTCTCAAAGGATACATTTGATAGGTTAAAACTGTAACTCATAAATATATTTGAGGGGGATCGAGTAGGATCTGTTTACTCTAAATTGCAGCTGCACAATAGATGTATGAACAGTTATCCATAAATGGCACTTTCATTAAGGTTATATGTTGGAAGTCTCAAAATATATGGGTATTTAAATCGAGAGAGCATAAAGTTTTTATTTATTTTATTTTTCCCTAGTTGAGAACGTGACAAAAGTGGTTGTTACATTTGAGCCAAAGTTACAGGCTGTTTGAAAGATCCTTCATTGTTATAGATTTTTGAGTAAGGTGGTTGTTTGAACTCTCTCAACTGCATTGAATGCATGGAAAATTGTATAGGGGGCTGAAGCTAAGCATCTACTAGTAGGATTCTACTCAGTTGCTTCCTAATCCACTCATATGACCCAAAGTGGTTTCTTAAGGATTTACCTATTGGTTTTGCCTGTTCCTAAACTCCATAGCTATAATGATCTGAAAGGGGATCTTCCACTGCGCAAACATAAACAGATACATTTCATACTGGATTTATTTGATTATAGCCTCTCATGAAATTTTACTCATACAAACTCGAGTCCCCAAAATTATTTATTACTTTTCCTTGGCTCAAATGGTTTTGTGATCTCCCAACACACTCTATAAACTTCTTTGTACTACTTTAGTAAATCAAATCTTTGAAATTTTTTCTGCCTCCAGACATTAGGTACAAAGTTTCTTACAGTCAATCTTAGGGTTTTCTAAAATGCCTGACAAGGATATAATGGAAGCCTATCAATGATTATGTCTTACGATATAAGACCATGCACACTAAGATTAGAAATATCTTAGCTAACAATGGATTACAAGACCTCTATGAATACACAAAATTTGATTTCTCCTTTGTAATAATCAATCATACTTACAGACGGAGTTTCAATATTTTACCATCTCCTGCTCTAATACCACTCAAAGGAACGATAAACCTAGAGTTGTTACATAGTGAAAAAAATAAATGCTACATTTCTAGCACTCTTGATCTCTAAGATACAAGTAATTCGCAAGAATAACTCCACATTCAATATTTGCAAGACATAATTAGTACTAATATCATATATCGTCTAAGGACACTGTCACTGTTATACATTCTCAACCAACCTAAGCTTAAATAGGAATATTAACCTCAGCAATCTAAGACTTTACTCACTTTCCTAGATCAAGCCATAATATCATTGTATTAATTTTTTTTGTGTTTGATCTCATAGTCTCTCCCTCCTTCATTTAGGAGAGAACTAGACATCAAGGATCTAGTCAATACCATTGTTGTTATCCCGTAAAATTGACAAGGGAAATTTTACCGATAACCATACGGAAAATTTTGTTTCGATCCCTTGTTAGGGATCCCCCGCGTTCGAAACGTCGTAAAGTCCCTTCCCGGGAAATCTAGTTTTTGAACTTAGTCTTTTTGAGCCTTTTTTGGCTGGGCGCATGGATTTGCCTTGTAACACAAGTTTTGGTGCGCCCCCTTAAAAGCCTTTGGCGCATGGTTTTCCATGTTAACACGTCTTTCGGTGCGCCAAAGGGCGCATATAATCTATGTGTTACACCAAGTTTTGGTGCGCCAAAGGGCGCACATAACTTCATGTCGACAATGCATACGGTGCGCCAAAGGCGCGCTCATTCTTCTGTTGTCGAATACTTCCGTGCGCCAAAGGGCGCACACTTTCCCCTGTCGACAGCAGTTTTCATGCGCCATTTCAAAAGTGGTTGGCGCATTGATGACAAGTTTTTCTATAAATATCAGTGCGCGCCCAATGTCATTTTCATTCCTTTTTGTCAAAACACGTGATTGCTCTGGATTTGTCAGCTCTGCTCTGTCGTTGTCATCGCCCTGTGGACCCGCTCTTCAATTTTTAATATATTTCAGGTAAGAGGTTCTCCCTCTTTTCCATTTTGTGCTTTCATGTTCTTGGTCTGGGCGTTTCTTGGTCTATGTTTTGGTTTGCTGGCCTGTTTTAAGTGAGATATGTTTGAGCTGGTTTTCCCCCTGTGCTGTCCTGTTTTCTTTTTCTTTCCTCCTTCCTTCCTCCCTCTTTCCAGATCTGCTGAAAGGGAGCTGTTTTGAAAGGGCTTGGTCTGCTAGAACTTTTTATATGAAACCTTACTGTCCATGCTATCTTTTGAAGTGGAAGAAAAGAATGAAAAATATTTGAGTAGTTAGTGTAGTTCTGTGGCGCACTGGCGCGTTTTGTTGCAACAAAAACAGTTGCGCCCCTCGGCGCACTTACCCGCCATGTTACATGACCAAAACCCGCGCCAATGGCGCACCCTCTTGTCATGCTGCACCTAGAACTCATGCGCCCTCAATGGCGCGCCCTTTTTGCATGCTACAAGTCTAAATCCCGCGCCTCCTTAAAAGCCTTTGACGCACCCTTTATCCATGCTGCATAATGTTTCCATGCGCCAAAGGGCGCACCCAGCTTTCATGCAACACAAGCCTTATTCGCGCGAGTATAAAGTTAGAAAGGCGCGGGCGCACCCTCCATTGCAGTAACATAATGTTGTGTAAAACCTTCATGCGCCGCGCCAAAGCCTTTGGCGCACCATTTGTTAATGTTACACAATCTTCCCATGCGCCAAAAGGCGCACCGAACCCCAATGTAACACGCATTTCCTGTGCGCCCTGCTATAAAATGCAACCTGCTTCATCCATGCGCCATGCGCCTTTGGCGCCAGTATAACCTCTGCAACATTCCTTTTCTGTGCGCCTTATCTATTTGGCCTGCCAGTTGCATTTTTCCTGCGCCCTGAGCCTTAAAATCTCTAACTCTTTCTTCTGCTAGCTTTCCAATGGAAGATCAAATGACTAATTCAACCTTTTTGGATTGGGTCTCACTTCTTCTTCGTGCAGATCAGCAACTGAGTTCGAAAGAACACATGTCTACGTCAAGCAAGAAGCCCACCAAACCAAGAGGAAAAGCTAAGCTGACAGAAGAAGAGATGAAATACAAATATCAGAGGGTCAGGATGCCCGAATCACAGGCTGAGTGCAGTATGGATGTCAGAGACTCTGAATTGGGTCACATTGACATGGATGAGTTCTGGGTTAGGACTCAAAAAGTTACAAGAAGTCCATGGATGGACAAGTTAATAGGCAGTGCCCTGCACTTCGCCGGAGGAATCCCCGTCAGCGCTGTAAACAACGAATTCATGATGGTGATTGCGCAATGTTACAACAAGGACACAAGATGTGTCGAGAACAGTAAGGGCGAGGCAGTCATAAACCTCACTGCCCGTCACTTTGAGTTGATACTTGGCATCCCTCATCACCGGAACTACGTGGCTGTTAGCCAACGAGAATGCATCAAGGCCTGGGAAGACAACGAAGACCAGTGCATGCAGTTGATGAATGAGGTCTACCTAAAGAATAAGAAGGTGGTGACCCGGTGGCCTCAGACTATCCACCGAAGTGATTTCTCAGAGGAACTCAGTGATACTATCACTTTCCTGAGCAGAGTCTTCGGGCTTTCAGATGCCCACTATTTCCATAAGTGGATGCTGCGGTACCTGGAGACAATGAATAAGAATTTGCCCGATCAGCGCTTTTGCTGGGGTGAAATAATCAGCAGCACCATCTCTGAGCAGCTACAACAGTTCGCCACAACAGGAGTGTTCCATATGAACTCCTATGTAGTCTATGCTGCAGCGTCAGCAAGGGATTATCCGGGGCTGAACCGAAGTGGAGTATGGCCTCAGGCCAAGATATTTGATTACTATCCAGAGCTGAGGCTGGAGAATAGCATCCAACATTTCGCAAAAGTTAACGATGCATTCTTCTATCATGTCATCTGCCTACTGAGGCCAAACATGACTCATAGCCGGACGACCAAGAACATAGTGGCAGTCACAGAGAAATGGGGGGCCCTGTTCACCCAATTTCCCACGTTCACCTATCTAAGGGCTGCCAACTTTTTGGGAGAGCCAACCAGGCTACCAAGGTATGCTGGGCCTAAGCTGATTCTACTAGAACTGTCAAGACAGCTGGTCACATACCATGAGAAGTGCCTCAAAAGAAAGAAGGGTGGAACTCCTTTCCCCCTCAAAGTGGGCCGATACACATGCTCCACCCACCATAAGGCGAAGGAAATGTTCGCAGAGCTGGAGCTACTCAACTTGAAGCATGACTTCCCAGCCAGGCCTACCTTCGACCCAAGAAGCTGCCTGCCAAAAGCGAAGCTCGATCCGATCCATGTCCCTCAAATTGAGGATATTTACATTGACGTTCTCCATGAGGTGGAACTCAGAAGAAAGGATCATTCGCGCTTAGCATTGGAGGAAATCATCCAATACGGAGTGGCCATTGTCCCCGAAGGCTTCCAGACTACGGAAGATGAAGTAGATAAGGTGTATAATGACACAGATGGGGACAATTGGCCCTTCCCGGCCATTGACAGAAACAAGGCTCCTCAAACAATTGAGGAGAGGGTCAAGGAGACTATGCGAAGAACAGAGCATTGGTGCCGCATGAACGGACTAATCTACCTCGGGGTAGATTTCACAACTTCCCCTTTGGGCAACGCACCTCCAAGGTCAAAGAAGCAGCTGAAAGGCAAAGGTGCAGAAGGTGAACCTAGCACCATTCAGGAGGAAGCCCCTGAAAGTCCTCTTCCCTCAGAGCCAGAACAAGTCATAACTCTTGATGAGGAATTGACAGAGGATAGTCCTATACGCCCATCCACCCAGGATGTCGGCGTCGCTACAACTTCAGAGGTCCCTTCTATCCCTTCTTCTTCTCTTCCTTCCCCTCCTCGAGTGACTCAAACGACCATCCCTTTGGTCGTGTCCTCTGCCCCTTCTTCTACCCTTTCCCCTGCTTCTTCATCTATCTTCTCCTCCCTCGCTGATTTGTCTTCCTCTATTTCTTCCCTCATCTCCGAGCTCCCTTCCCTTCCTATGTCTTCTGCAGTTGCGGTTCCCCTTCCTCCCGTGGACATTTCTTCGGCTATTCTTTCCATGCCGCCGCCGCGTGTCTCCACGTTTTTCCCCTCTTCTACCGTTGCTGCCTCCCCCTCTGTCTCTGGTCCTTCTTCTATAGGACCAGCTTGGATTTCTCAGCAGCTGAGCCAACAAAAGAGGAAAGTCCCCATCGCTCCGATGGACTTTTCGGTCATTCCGGCTAAAGGAGCAAAGAAGCACAAGCCGGTTACACGCTTCTCAAAGAGCGCTGCAGGTGAGAGAGTCATGGAAATAGCGTACCCCAACCCCCTCAAAGAGAAAGAAGATCTGTCTCCGACAGATTTCACCGTGACCCAAGTCACAATGGGGACATCCTCAGAAAGTCTCCAGGGGGAAGCTCTTTCCGCAGTTGATGCACTCTGCAAAAAGCTTCAGGAAACGAAAGAGGAGAAAAGGCTACTGAAGGAGCAGAACAAGTACCTGCTTCAAGCCTTACAGAAGATGGGAAGTGCACCTCCCACAACTGCCGCCGAGACTCCTGAGCTGCTCAGTCAGGAGAAGATCAATGAGTATTCAAAGATCGGCGAGCAGGGTATGGCTGTTTCTGCTTGGAGGAGCCAGATCCTCAAGGATAGTGAAAGAGTAATCGCCGAGTATATCAGTTTATACTTAAACATCGAGAAGGCGAATAAGGAACTCCAAGCATTAGCAGGTCCGATATCAGAAGAGTTAGAACATGCTAGACTCCAGCACGAGACCTTCCAACAAATGTTCGACTGTTCAGTCGAAGATCTGGTCAAGTTCGGAGTCTTCGGTCATCCAAGGGCCCTCAACAAAACTATGTCCACTCTGGACTATCAGATAGATCAGCTGGAATTTGTTTTAGAAAAGATAGACAAGGTAAAGGAAGAGGCCCTGGATGCAATGCATCAAATGGAGAAAATTGTCCTCGCCATGACTCCAGGGTTGCTCACTCCTTCCCTTACCTTGAGATCAGCTGATGACACTATCCGGATTTTCAAGGAGATAGCCTCTCAAGGGACAGGGCCAGAGGTCACGTTCGACACTGAATCTATCAACAACCTACTGGCCTGTAGAGACTTCATCGGGTTCCTTATCGAGGCGGAGAAAGATTATTCCAAACTCCCGGAAAAGCTCATAGACGAGCGGGAGACTTGCGAAGCAATCAGTGAACGGCACAAGGATCCATCACAGGATCAATTTGGGCCAATGATCAGCAAGTTTTTGGAATACCGCGCTCAGTTCCACATATCATCACCTGAGCAGCATCAGAAACAGGCAACCCCTTTTCGGCCGCAGGATGATGATGATGAGTAGCTTCTTCTTCTTCTTCTTCTTCTCTCTATTCTCCGACTTTCTTTTCGAAATGTCTAAAATGTGTTGGCACAAATGATGACATCATCCATGTTGCATCATGGGATGATGTCATCCACCAAGTTGTCAAAGTCAACATGACTTTTAGATATTTTGTAAATATCTTTGTAAATAAGTGGTTGGCTCCATTTTGCCTTCTCTCTCCCTCATTTTCTATAAATATGAGAATACTTGTTGTATTCAAGGTGAACATTTTTTAGATAGAAATAGAAGTGAGGAGAGAAAGACTTTGAGCTTTCTTGTAACAGAAAAGAACAAATAATACAATTATTCAGACTTTGTGCTCAATAGCTGTGTTATACATTAGATCTTTCTTACGTTAGATCTGTATGTGTTTAATCTGTTGGATTCATATCTACTTTTCCGTCATTTGTTTATCAGTATTGCTTTGTTTATTTATGCAAGTAGGTTTGGCTCTGTTTACTACCAAACTAAAAACATAAATCTTCTGACCTTTCTGCTTTGGAATTCATTTCTTTTCTCCCTTCGGATCTGTTCTTTCTCTTCTCCCTCTTTCATTCCTTTCTTTTCGCAGCCTGGAACACTCTACTGGGATGAGATCCCAACCCCCGAAGGCAGAATCTGTGAGACTTGCATAGGTTCCTGCTAGTAGAAATAGCAATAAACCAGTTTCGCTTTGCTGTCTCAAAGAGGGGCTAAGCCCTGCAACACTGTTGGCTCGTCTATCCATAGATCTGTCCGCGCGACAGATTTTCGGACCAACAGTTTTTGGCGACTCCGCTGGGGAACGGATAGATCTGTCAGATCTATGGTGGTGGTATAATATAAAATCAGAAAAATATAAGAAAATCACTGCCTGTTTGCAAATCTGCACTTTTTGTTGAAAATCCAAAAAATTTGCAAAAGTGCCTAAAACTGAAAATTTTCTTCTGAGATCCGTAGATCGGGCATAGTTACAGATCTTTAGTTCGCTGAGTTTTTATCAAAATTAACATTTTTTCGTAGATCTGAATTTTTGACTATTTTCCAAAAAGTTCAAAACCCTCTGAAAAATTAAAAATCAGATCTGAAAATCAGCCTGCTATTCTTCCCTGCCATCTTATCCTCGCTGTTATTTGTCATTAACCGCAATCGGTTTTTCGAAGAGGATAGTATTTAAATATTCAGAAAAGTATTTGCTGCTGGTTTTTGTCAGAAAAACCAGAAAATCAGCAAGTACACCCAAAAATAAAGTTTAAATCTGCGCCATAATATCGCAGATCTGAAAGGTACGCTGGCAAGTGAACCTTTTACGCGCAGCAGGAGAGCCCGTGGGGAAGTTGATCCTACTTTCGATCTGCTTCAAAGGCACAATTTCAGCATAACACCGGCACGTTTTTCAGCGCTAAGCTCGGCTAGCCGGTCATCCAGGAGTGTCTCACCTCCACGAAGAAAAAGTCTTTTGCAAGGAACATCTACATCCCTTTGTAGTGCCTTGCTGCTCAGTGGAACCACCCTCCCAGCTCGTGTGCTTTTTCCAGCCTTTCAAATGGCGGTACCATGGGGAAATGCTATGGGTCCTCTCGCATTACCACATCCAGTTCACGCGCTCCCTCACGGAAACAGAAAGAATTTTCCCAAATTCGACGGGAGCGGAAATCAAAGCACGGATTCCCACATATCTGCTTTCATTATGTCATGCAGTATTTTGGACGTGACTCACAAAGATGTGTCGGTTCGCCTTTTTCTGGAAACTCTACAAGGGCCCGCAGCCGAATGGTTTCAGCATTTGCCAGCCGGATCTATCACCAGTTGGGCCACCTTGCGGGATGCTTTTGAAGACAGATACAAGCCTTCAGAGGATGCATTTGCATTGTTATCACGAATCACTCACCTGAAGAAGGAGGCAAATGAGACCATGCGCGATTTTGTCACCCGGTTCAATGCATTAATCAACCGTGTCCCTACTGCCATGCTTCCAACACCGGAGAATCAAAAGTGTTTCTTCTTGAACGCCATGAGCTCAAAAGTCAGCTTCTTGCTCCTTCAAGAGCGAGTAGCTACTCTACCTCTCGCTCAGGCTGCTGCCATCCGGATAGAAGACAATTTGATAATATCTGGCGAGTTGAGAAAGGAATCATCAAAGTCCAAATCTTCAGATCCCTCGCCTGCTACTTCGTCTGATCCGGCATTCCAAAAGATGGCGAATGATCTGCTCGCATTGAAAAAGCAGTTGGCCCAGGCTCCTAGTTCCTCATACCGAGACGTTCCACGAAGGAGTTTTGTTCCCAACAATGTTTCACAAAGACCGCGTCTACCTGCAACTGCTCCACGGTTGGCGCTTGAAGCTCCTCCGGTCAATGCTTTGGCCAAAATTGAAGAGGAAGAGCAGTATTATGAAGAATCTTCGCCTCAAGACGAAGATGATCAAGATGTCGGTGAGCCGACTGGCGACTCCACTATTGGATACATGGAATTTGATGAGGATGAATCTGATGAAGAAGAGAGTACTCAGGGCTATGCAAGCGGACAATCCTATGCTGTTTTTACCCGCTCGCAAGGAAAGGAAGCGGAAGTTGCTGCCCATGTGCAGAAGGAGAAGGTCGTGTCAAACGTGCCTCCAACCATTGTTAGAAGAGGTAATCCTCTTCCTACTCAATTCCCTGTTAAGTCTTTTGCAAAGAAGTCTTTTCCGCCCATCTCTCCTCCGAATCAGCCCCCTCATATTCCTATCAAGATCAGTAACCCTGTTCCACCATCGCGAAGTGAAGGACTCATTCCCTCACCAACGCAACCCTTGGCCGCGTTCGATATAATAGATCATGCAAAAAAGACCAAGATCCAAATGTCTGAAGCTGAGTATCTTCAGTCAAATCCCGAACAGCTTGTAAGATTAACTAAATATATTCAGAGTCAAGCTGTTACATCTAAACAGGTTTCCCCAAAAGGAATCCTTTCCACTCCTCCTGAATCCCACATAAATGTTGCTTCAACATCTGCATCAGGCAAGATAGAACCTTTCTATCTCTCTCTCCTAATCAACGGCCATAAGTTGAGCAACTGTATAATTGATTCCGGAGCTTCTGACAACGTTATGCCGGCGAAAGTCGCCCATGCTTTGGGCCTCACTCTTACCAAACCTTTCGGCAGATGTTATTCATTGGAAACCAAGCAAGTGCCATTGATTGGCCAAATCAAAGACGCGCAATTTGCGTTCGCAGCATTCCCTGAAAAGAGGGTAAAGATGACCGTTCTCGTCGCTGACATTCCAGCAGCCTATGGAATTTTGCTGGGAAGGAGTTTTTGCAGCGAAGTTGGCGGAGAAATTCACATGGACTGGTCTAAAGCTAGAATTCCAGTCAAAGGCGTAATGCAAACTTTAGAGCCGGAATCCCAAAAGAAGTACTTGGTCACTAGCTCTGAAGATCCCAAAGCTCAAATCCTTTTTGAATCATCAGGGTTGGGGAACTACTTCTTATCTACCGAGACAGGTACAAAGGGCGTTTTTGTTCAAGAAAAGGACCTTAATGAGATCTGGACCTTGCAATTTGATGGCAGTTGCGCGACTAGTGGATGTGGCGCTGGAGTTGTGCTGATATCTCCCGAAGAGGAGGTGATTCCTCTCTCTTTCAAATTGCAGTTTTTCAACACTAACAATACTGCTGAGTATGAGTCTCTCTTACTTGGTATGCAAGCCGCAAAGGAAAGAGGAATAAAAAATCTAAAAGTACAAGGTGATGCCGAGCTAGTTGTAAATCAGGTCAAAAGGATTTACCAAGTGAAAAATGAAAGGCTCAGGCACTACCGCAACGCAGTATGGGACAGCATCGAAGAATTTGATGCTTTTTCAATAGGAGCAATTCCAAGAGCTCAAAATGACATGGCCGATTCATTGGCCGTTTCAGCATCTCTCATGCTCCCACACCCGGGTTTGAAAATGGACAAATACACCATTGAGGTGGTTTTCCGCCCGAGCGTACCAGACAACTCTCAGCATTGGCAAGTATTCAACGACGATAATCAACTCATTGCCTTTCTGGAAAAATCAGAAAATTTTGACGAGTTGTATTTCGAAGGATCCACCTCTACATGCCGTGAATCAATCAACAGTCAAAACCACGAAACAAAGGAGAACGACGGCATATGTCAGCTCAAAGGGAATAAAATTCCAAAGGGCCTGGTTTCTCTGGAGCGCCTGTTTGACAGGCATGACCGTTTTGTGAAAAAGAAGAGGCGAGATGATCCTGACTCATCTCCAGAGACAGAACCAGTCAATATAGGTTCGGAGGCACACCCGCGATTTGTAAACATTGGCAAATGTTGCACACCTGAAGAGAAGCGGAAATTTGTCAAGTTGCTGAAGAAATATATGGATGTATTGGCATGGTCCTATGCCGATTTAAAGTCCTTCAAGCCAAAGGACGTTCAGCATGATATTCCCTTGAAAGACGATGTCAAAGCCTTCCGTCAGAAGCAAAGGCACTATAATCCGAAGATTTCGGGCACCATCCAGGCCGAAATTCAGAAGATGCTAGACGCAAGAATCATCTTCCCTATCCATCACAGCACTTGGGTAGCCAATATTGTGCCAGTGCGCAAGAAAAACGGCGAGATACGCATATGCGTAGACTTCCGAAACTTGAATCAAGCTTCGCTGAAAGACAACTACCCTCTTCCGATAATGGATCAAGTTCTGCAAGCAGTAACTGGATCAGAAATGTTGTCTATGCTTGATGGTTTTTCAGGCTACAATCAGATTGAAGTCTCGCCTGAAGATCAATTCAAAACAGCATTCACTACTCCCTGGGGTACATTTGCCTACAGCAGGATGCCTTTTGGCCTGACTAATGCTGGTGCTACTTTTCAACGGGCCATGGACTTCGCATTTAAAGGTATGATGGGAAAAGTCATTGTAGTTTATCTAGATGACTTAACCGTGTTCTCTAAACAACGAAGTGATCATTGTGATCACTTAGAGCAAGTACTGGCCAGGTGCCGAGAACATGGAATTTCCCTAAATCCCAAAAAGTCTGTTTTTGGGGTTACGGAAGGGAAATTGCTAGGCCATGTGGTTAGCAAAGAAGGAACGAAGATAGATATTGAAAGGGTTAAAGCTATTCAGAGCCTTACTCTGCCTACAAGCAAGACTGGTGTTCATTCTTTCTTCGGAAAGGTGAACTTTCTCAGGCGTTTTGTTCCTGATTTTGCTGAAAAGACCCGCCACATACTGAACATGATGAAAGGATCACCCACTTTCAGATGGAGTGAAGAAGGGAAAAGGTCATTTGAAGAAATAAAAACTTCTGTTGCCCATGCACCGGTCCTGGTATGTCCGGATTTCTCCAAGAACTTCATTATGTATAGTTACGCCTCCGAACATACTGTGTCTGCAATCCTAATGCAAAAGAACTCGGAGGATATTGAATCTCCAATCGCATTCATGAGTTCTCCTCTCAAGCCTCACGAACTGAAAATGACTCAGCTGGAAAAGCATGCCTTTGCCGTTGTCAAAGCAGTGAAGAATTTCAGGTATTACATTCTGAACTCGCATACGGTAGTGCTGGTCCCTGACACGGCGGTGAAATCAATTCTAACTCAGCAGGAGTTAGGAATTTTGAGAGGGAATTGGATCGCAAAGGTCCAGGAATATGACCTGGATATTAAACCAACCAAGCTGGTAAGGGGCAAAGGCCTGTGTCAGCTAATGGCTGAAAATGAAAATTTAGAAGGTCCTAAAGGAAAAGAGGATTGTGCAAACGAAGAGCAAAGCCCTCTAGAGGAGCCTGATTCTCTGCCTCTAGTTCTGTTTGTTGCAACTAGTGACGAGTGGTACTCCGACATTGCTTTCTTCCTTACCTACGGCGAATGCCCAATGCACCTAACTGCAAAGGAGAAGCGCACTATAAAGCTCAGAGCAGCTAAATATGTCATCTGGGATGACGGTTTATATAAGCGCGGGATAGACGGTGTCTTCCTGCGATGTGTTGACAAGCCCCAGCAAGTAAAACTGCTGAAAGTTTTCACAATTCAGCCTGTGGAGGCCATTTTTCTTCTTCCGTAACAGCACACAAGATCATTCGAGCCAGGTACTATTGGCCGACGCTCTTTCAAGATGCGGCTACCTGGGTGGCAAAGTGTGAACCCTGTCAGCAATTCGTCGGCAGGCCCAAGTTGGCTGCCCTTCCCCTAAGGCCGGTCATCATCAATGAACCATTCAGGCAATGGGGAATTGATTTTATTGGCGCACTCAATCCTCAATCGAGTGCTGGACATAGCTATGTCCTTACAGCAACGGATTACTTCACCAAGTGGGTGGAAGCCATACCTGTCAAGCATGCCACTTCTGAGGTGGTTTGCAGTTTTATCAAAGAAAATATCATTGTCAGGTTCGGCGTTCCAAACAAAATCGTTGCTGATAATGCTTCTAACTTCTCCTCGCGGGAAGTTATTAGTTTTTGCTATGAATATGGAATAACTTTAGCACATGCCTCGGATTATTACCCTCAGGGAAATGGTCAGGCGGAATCCAGTAATAAGAACTTGGTGACCATCATACGGAAATTAGTAGATGAGAATCAGCGGATGTGGCACAAGTCTTTGTACGACGCTTTGTGGGCGGATCGCATTACCCCCAAGAGATCTCTCGGCATGTCACCTTTTCAAGTGTTATATGGCACTGATGCCGAACTTCCCATTTCTGCTGAACTTCCTGCTCTACGTTTGGCACGAGTAATTGAAGATGAAACTTTCCAGAATTCTCTAGAAAAGAGAATTATGTATCTGGCGGAACTTGAAGAAAAGAGAGTAAGAGTGGTCGACAGGATCACTGAACATCAGAATCAAGTAAAGAGGCTTTTTGACAAGAAGGCCAAGCAGAGAAATTTTCAAGTGGGAGATCTTGTCCTCTTATGGGACAAGCGAAGAGAGCCAAAGGGCATGCACGGAAAATTTGATTCCCTATGGAGAGGGCCCTTCAAAATCAAGCAACTCAATGGAGAGAATAGTTTCTATCTCTCGTATCTGGATGGAGCTGAACTCCCGCTTCCCTATAGCGGGCAACATCTCAAGATCTTCAGGAAGTAGAGCTTGCTCTCTTCTTTGTACAGTTTATTTTCGTTGTGTGTTTGCTTTCGTCGTGTGTTTGCTTTTGTCGTGTGTTTCTTTCGTTCTCCCTCCGGTCCCCCTTGTTTTTGACTCTGTTACCCAATGGATAGGCACATGTGAACTGGGATTCTCTACCCCCGAGTTCGCTCAGGAGTAGTCCCCAGAAAGAGCCAGCTGTTATCCCGTAAAATTGACAAGGGCAATTTTACCGATAACCATACGGAAAATTTTGTTTCGATCCCTTGTTAGGGATCCCCCGCGTTCGAAACGTCGTAAAGTCCCTTCCCGGGAAATCTAGTTTTTGAACTTAGTCTTTTTGAGCCTTTTTTGGCTGGGCGCATGGATTTGCCTTGTAACACCATAGTTTTGATGCGCCCCCTTAAAAGCCTTTGGCGCATGGTTTTCCATGTTAACACGTCTTTCGGTGCGCCAAAGGGCGCATATAATCTATGTGTTACACCAAGTTTTGGTGCGCCAAAGGGCGCACATAACTTCATGTCGACAATGCATACGGTGCGCCAAAGGCGCGCTCATTCTTCTGTTGTCGAATACTTCCGTGCGCCAAAGGGCGCACACTTTCCCCTGTCGACAGCAGTTTTCATGCGCCATTTCAAAAGTGGTTGGCGCATTGATGACAAGTTTTTCTATAAATATCAGTGCGCGCCCAATGTCATTTTCATTCCTTTTTGTCAAAACACGTGATTGCTCTGGATTTGTCAGCTCTGCTCTGTCGTTGTCATCGCCCTGTGGACCCGCTCTTCAATTTTTATATATATTCAGGTAAGAGGTTCTCCCTCTTTTCCATTTTGTGCTTTTGTGTTCTTGGTCTGGGCGTTTCTTGGTCTATGTTTTGGTTTGCTGGCCTGTTTTAAGTGAGATATGTTTGAGCTGGTTTCCCCTGCGCTGTCCTGTTCCTTTTTCTTTCCTCCTTCCTTCCTCCCTCTTTCCAGATCTGCTGAAAGGGAGCTGTTTTGAAAGGGCTTGGTCTGCTAGACTTTTTATATGAAACCCTCTGTCCATGCTATCTTCGAAGTGGAAGAAAGAATGAAAAATATTTGAGTAGTTAGTGTAGTTCTGTGGCGCACTGGCGCGTTTTGTTGCAACAAAAACAGTTGCGCCCCTCGGCGCACTTACCCGCCATGTTACATGACCAAAACCCGCGCCAATGGCGCACCCTCTTGTCATGCTGCACCTAGAACTCATGCGCCCTCAATGGCGCGCCCTTTTTGCATGCTACAAGTCTAAATCCCGCGCCTCCTTAAAAGCCTTCGACGCACCCTTTATCCATGCTGCATAATGTTTCCATGCGCCAAAGGGCGCACCCAGCTTTCATGCAACACAAGCCTTATTCGCGCGAGTATAAAGTTAGAAAGGCGCGGGCGCACCCTCCATTGCAGTAACATAATGTTGTGTAAAACCTTCATGCGCCGCGCCAAAGCCTTTGGCGCACCATTTGTTAATGTTACACAATCTTCCCATGCGCCAAAAGGCGCACCGAACCCCAATGTAACACGCATTTCCTGTGCGCCCTGCTATAAAATGCAACCTGCTTCATCCATGCGCCATGCGCCTTTGGCACCAGTATAACCTCTGCAACATTCCTTTTCTGTGCGCCTTATCTATTTGGCCTGCCAGTTGCATTTTTCCTGCGCCCTGAGCCTTAAAATCTCTAACTCTTTCTTCTGCTAGCTTTCCAATGGAAGATCAAATGACTAATTCAACCTTTTTGGATTGGGTCTCACTTCTTCTTCGTGCAGATCAGCAACTGAGTTCGAAAGAACACATGTCTACGTCAAGCAAGAAGCCCACCAAACCAAGAGGAAAAGCTAAGCTGACAGAAGAAGAGATGAAATACAAATATCAGAGGGTCAGGATGCCCGAATCACAGGCTGAGTGCAGTATGGATGTCAGAGACTCTGAATTGGGTCACATTGACATGGATGAGTTCTGGGTTAGGACTCAAAAAGTTACAAGAAGTCCATGGATGGACAAGTTAATAGGCAGTGCCCTGCACTTCGCCGGAGGAATCCCCGTCAGCGCTGTAAACAACGAATTCATGATGGTGATTGCGCAATGTTACAACAAGGACACAAGATGTGTCGAGAACAGTAAGGGCGAGGCAGTCATAAACCTCACTGCCCGTCACTTTGAGTTGATACTTGGCATCCCTCATCACCGGAACTACGTGGCTGTTAGCCAACGAGAATGCATCAAGGCCTGGGAAGACAACGAAGACCAGTGCATGCAGTTGATGAATGAGGTCTACCTAAAGAATAAGAAGGTGGTGACCCGGTGGCCTCAGACTATCCACCGAAGTGATTTCTCAGAGGAACTCAGTGATACTATCACTTTCCTGAGCAGAGTCTTCGGGCTTTCAGATGCCCACTATTTCCATAAGTGGATGCTGCGGTACCTGGAGACAATGAATAAGAATTTGCCCGATCAGCGCTTTTGCTGGGGTGAAATAATCAGCAGCACCATCTCTGAGCAGCTACAACAGTTCGCCACAACAGGAGTGTTCCATATGAACTCCTATGTAGTCTATGCTGCAGCGTCAGCAAGGGATTATCCGGGGCTGAACCGAAGTGGAGTATGGCCTCAGGCCAAGATATTTGATTACTATCCAGAGCTGAGGCTGGAGAATAGCATCCAACATTTCGCAAAAGTTAACGATGCATTCTTCTATCATGTCATCTGCCTACTGAGGCCAAACATGACTCATAGCCAGACGACCAAGAACATAGTGGCAGTCACAGAGAAATGGGGGGCCCTGTTCACCCAATTTCCCACGTTCACCTATCTAAGGGCTGCCAACTTTTTGGGAGAGCCAACCAGGCTACCAAGGTATGCTGGGCCTAAGCTGATTCTACTAGAACTGTCAAGACAGCTGGTCACATACCATGAGAAGTGCCTCAAAATAAAGAAGGGTGGAACTCCTTTCCCCCTCAAAGTGGGCCGATACACATGCTCCACCCACCATAAGGTGAAGGAAATGTTCGCAGAGCTGGAGCTACTCAACTTGAAGCATGACTTCCCAGCCAGGCCTACCTTCGACCCAAGAAGCTGCCTGCCAAAAGCGAAGCTCGATCCGATCCATGTCCCTCAAATTGAGGATATTTACATTGACGTTCTCCATGAGGTGGAACTCAGAAGAAAGGATCATTCGCACTTAGCATTGGAGGAAATCATCCAATACGGAGTGGCCATTGTCCCCGAAGGCTTCCAGACTACGGAAGATGAAGTAGATAAGGTGTATAATGACACAGATGGGGACAATTGGCCCTTCCCGGCCATTGACAGGAACAAGGCTCCTCAAACAATTGAGGAGAGGGTCAAGGAGACTATGCAAAGAACAGAGCATTGGTGCCGCATGAACGGACTAATCTACCTCGGGGTAGATTTCACAACTTCCCCTTTGGGCAACGCACCTCCAAGGTCAAAGAAGCAGCTGAAAGGCAAAGGTGCAGAAGGTGAACCTAGCACCATTCAGGAGGAAGCCCCTGAAAGTCCTCTTCCCTCAGAGCCAGAACAAGTCATAACTCTTGATGAGGAATTGACAGAGGATAGTCCTATACGCCCATCCACCCAGGATGTCGGCATCACTACAACTTCAGAGGTCCCTTCTATCCCTTCTTCTTCTCTTCCTTCCCCTCCTTGAGTGACTCAAACGACCATCCCTTTGGTCGTGTCCTCTGCCCCTTCTTCTACCCTTTCCCCTGCTTCTTCATCTATCTTCTCCTCCCTCGCTGATTTGTCTTCCTCTATTTCTTCCCTCATCTCCGAGCTCCCTTCCCTTCCTATGTCTTCTGCAGTTGCGGTTCCCCTTCCTCCCGTGGACATTTCTTCGGCTATTCTTTCCATGCCGCCGCCGCGTGTCTCCACGTTTTTCCCCTCTTCTACCGTTGCTGCCTCCCCCTCTGTCTCTGGTCCTTCTTCTATAGGACCAGCTTGGATTTCTCAGCAGCTGAGCCAACAAAAGAGGAAAGTCCCCATCGCTCCGATGGACTTTTCGGTCATTCCAGCTAAAGGAGCAAAGAAACAGAAGCCGGTTACACGCTTCTCAAAGAGCGCTGTAGGTGAGAGAGTCATGGAAATAGCGTACCCCAACCCCCTCAAAGAGAAAGAAGATCTGTCTCCGACAGATTTCACCGTGACCCAAGTCACAATGGGGACATCCTCAGAAAGTCTCCAGGGAGAAGCTCTTTCCGCAGTTGATGCACTCTGCAAAAAGCTTCAGGAAACGAAAGAGGAGAAAAGGCTACTGAAGGAGCAGAACAAGTACCTGCTTCAAGCCTTACAGAAGATGGGGAGTGCACCTCCCACAACTGCCGCCGAGACTCCTGAGCTGCTCAGTCAGGAGAAGATCAATGAGTATTCAAAGATCGGCGAGCAGGGTATGGCTGTTTCTGCTTGGAGGAGCCAGATCCTCAAGGATAGTGAGAGAATAATCGCCGAGTATATCAGTTTATACTTAAACATCGAGAAGGTGAATAAGGAACTCCAAGCATTAGCAGGTCTGATATCAGAAGAGTTAGAACATGCTAGACTCCAGCACGAAACCTTCCAACAAATGTTCGACTGTTCAGTCGAAGATCTGGTCAAGTTCGGAGTCTTCGGTCATCCAAGGGCCCTCAACAAAACTATGTCCACTCTGGACTATCAGATAGATCAGCTGGAATTTGTTTTAGAAAAGATAGACAAGGTAAAGGAAGAGGCCCTGGATGCAATGCATCAAATGGAGAAAATTGTCCTCACCATGACTCCAGGGTTACTCACTCCTTCCCTTACCTTGAGATCAGTTGATGACACTATCCGGATTTTCAAGGAGATAGCCTCTCAAGGGACAGGGCCAGAGGTCACGTTCGACACTGAATCTATCAACAACCTACTGGCCTGTAGAGACTTCATCGGGTTCCTTATCGAGGCGGAGAAAGATTATTCCAAACTCCCGGAAAAGCTCATAGACGAGCGGGAGACTTGCGAAGCAATCAGTGAAGGGCACAAGGATCCATCACAGGATCAATTTAGGCCAATGATCAGCAAGTTTTTGGAATACCGCGCTCAGTTCCACATATCATCACCTGAGCAGCATCAGAAACAGGCAACCCCTTTTCGGCCGCAGGATGATGATGATGAGTAGCTTCTTCTTCTTCTTCTTCTTCTCTCTATTCTCCGACTTTCTTTTCGAAATGTCTAAAATGTGTTGGCACAAATGATGACATCATCCATGTTGCATCATGGGATGATATCATCCACCAAGTTGTCAAAGTCAACATGACTTTTAGATATTTTGTAGGTATCTTGTAAATAAGTGGTTGGCTCCATTTTGCCTTCTCTCTCCCTCATTTTCTATAAATATGAGAATACTTGTTGTATTCAGAGGTGAACATTTTTTAAATAGAAATAGAATTGAGGAGAGAAAAACTTTGAGCTTTCTTGTAACAGAAAAGAACAAATAATACAATTATTCAGACTTTGTGCTCAATAGCTGTGTTATACATTAGATCTTTCTTACGTTAGATCTGTATGTGTTTAATCTGTTGGATTCATATCCCTTATGATATCCATTATCTCTATAATATCTCCTATGATATATTCTTTCATTATCTCCTTGATATCCCCCATGATATCCATTATCTCTTTTATATCCCCAATGGTATCCTCTTCCATTATTTTGGTGAAGTATTTGTCTTAGTTGTATTAATTCATTCTACAACTTCTTCAATTTTAATACCATTTTACACTCTCTCCTCCATGGTTCCACTTCTAGTTTTGATGTTGTTTCTAATGCTTTCATGAATGTTATGAACTATTTTCCATCAATTAATAATCTTATATAAGATAACAATCCCGAAATAAACAAACTCAATTCTCTTTTTTCCATTTGGTGGTTCATCTTATTTCTGCATTATATTCTTGAATCTTTGATCAAATTCCTTAATCATTTCTCCTTACTTTTGAACTAAATCCCTCATTTTTCTAAAACTTTCCAATGTCATGGGGGATGGTGTTTGGTCCAAGGGGCTCATTTCCTAAACAATCTCTTATGGTTGGGCAAGATAATCACTTCCTAATTCACTTTATTCCCATGACTGAGTAATAACTAACTTCCTTTTCCTTTCCTTCTCCAATCTCTAGTTTTTCATCTGTTCTTTCCTCTATCTCTTCTCTTAATCTATCGTTTCTTCTATTTTATTTTCATATTTACTCCCCCTAACCATTATACCATATTAATTTTTTGATTTTTTTTGTTCTTTTGGATCCCCCCTTTTTTCACCCACCATCCCCCAGGTGCCAAACCCCTCTAAAAGAGGGCAAGACAAATATTCATGTTAATATTTTCCCCACAAAACATATGCATACATTTTTCTCTTTTTTAAAATTATCTCATTTCTCCCACTAACATCCTGTAGATATTAGTTAGTTGAGACCTAGTCTCAAACACTAAAATGTTGACCTTAAGCATCAACGTTAGTGTGAGGGAAAAGTAGTTTGTATATCCCAACTAGATCTAACATCACCAAGAGGGTAGCTATTTATTTTAAAATAAGTATTTATCCTCTATTAAACTTAATACTTGACTCATAAATGGTTCAAAACACTAATATCACACACACACACACACACACACACACACACACACACACACACACACACACACACACACACACACACACACACACACACATTGATCACAATTACATAAAATTCAGAAATATATGTTTAAATCAATTATATTCATATCTCTTACTTCTTATATTGATTACTCTCTTCCATCTGCATGATTATATTAAATATTTTCACTCATATTCATGATTTTATCTTCCCCTTATTTCACATCATTATATAGCCTTTAAAAGGTAAAGTTTATGTTTTTTATTACATAATGACGTGTGGTAACCATTGGTTAACTCTTATTTACATTCCTAACTACTATATATATATATATATATATATATATATATATATATATATATATATATATATATATATATATATATATATATATGTTTCTAGTTTCCAAGGTATATTATAATGCTCATATAAATCCTGCAAACATCATAAAGTAGCTTCATAATATGAACCATGTCAACAGGTTGGATGGTGGTGTTACACACTTTCTTACAACTCAACGACCTTATATTTCCTTGGCATGTTTATTGTAATTAATTCCTTCATCATAGTAGGGATAACCTAATATGGTGAACAATATGTATATAATAATTTGGTAGGTCGATATATTGTGATACAAAACACTATTAATTCAAGTATTTATAGTTGTCACCCACTAGACTGGTATGGTTACATGCAAAATCTAATGTCTATATTTTTAAAAGGCAAGCAATATCTATTCATTGAAAAATTAATTTTTTTTATATTGTGATAGATTTCCATATTGTATTCCAAGCCTATTATTGTCAATAAGGTTTCATTTTTTCCCATAAAATTCATCATAACACACGTACACACACATATATACATGTTGGATAAGAAGAGAAAAAATTATTGATTTATTCAATGCAAACAATGAAATATACATGCGTGAAATGGTTCTGTGGAGAAAATAGTTAATGTGGAACCATCGATAACCTTCCACCTGTCAAGTCGGTATAAACAACTACAACCAAAAAAATGTAAAATAATCATAATTAATCTAACATTCCCCCTTATTACATTGTTTATACAAATGTACCCCTGAAATAGTTCAAATTTCACCTTGCCAAGAGACTTGGTGAGCATATATGTTATCTCAAAATTTGTTGGGCAGTACCAAAGATGGATGTGGCGGTTCAAGACATGTTCTCTATTGTAATGACATTCGACCTCAATGTGCTTTTTCTTTCATGGAAAATTGGATTCTTCAAAAGCTTCAACACACCTTGATTGTTGCAATGAACGATGAGTGACTTTTCTTTAATAATTCCCATATAAGCCAGAATGCAACGTAACCAAATCGATTCACACACAAATCCTCGTGCAACACGATACTTTGTATCAATGGATGATAGAGAAAAAACATTTTTCTTCTTGTTAATCCACGAGATAGGTCTAGATCCAAGATGAAAAATATATCATGTAATTAATTCCTATCATCAACAGATTCAACATATCCTAAGTCGATATATCCCTACAAGAAGAACTCAGAGTTAATCTGATACTCCAGATCATAATCAAATGTACTTTAGACATATCTCAAAACATGCTTCACTGCTACCCAATGACATTTATTTGGATCCGACATTAATCTAGAAAGATATCTCACAACAAAGAAAAGGTCTAGTCTGGTATAAGTCAATTAAACGAGACTCCCAACAAGTTATTTGTAGTTATTTTCATCTACTTGAGGTGAATACTAGTGATGGTGCTTATTTTGAGCTTGCACCTTGATTTATGGTGCTCCCTTGAAAAAAATTATCCTATTTGACAAAAAAAATTGTGTGCAAGTTCTCAACTCCAGAGGAATGTTCTTGAAACCAATTTCTCATGAAACCAAACAAACTTGGGCTAAGAAATGATGTATTGTGTAATAATTAATGTATAAAGGTTCCTTAGTTTATCAGTGAAACCACGACGGTACTGGTTCAAAATAAATATGTCCTAAATTCAATGAACCAGTTATGAATGTATGTAAATCTATCACTGAATTTTTCCTCATGTTTAACTTGTATTCTTCCCATTTACAAAATGTAATTCTTTCCCCACTACCCGATGATGTGGAATTCACTGGTAATATTTTGCGATGGTGGAACCTTTTTTATTATTTAAAATACTATGTAAAAATACAAAATGTAAAAAATGAATCCAGGGCCCGACACGAGAATATTCCAAAGAATATTCATA
Source organism: Taxus chinensis (assembly GCA_019776745.2). Classification (NCBI taxonomy): domain Eukaryota; kingdom Viridiplantae; phylum Streptophyta; class Pinopsida; order Cupressales; family Taxaceae; genus Taxus; species Taxus chinensis. Next base: position 281,755,555 of record CM034150.1, on the reverse strand, counting down.
GGGCATTTGTAAAAAGTGTATTTTTACAAAGTGCAACTCACACGTGAAATGTAAAATATAAATAAATCCATGTCCCTTAAAAAGGGCACATGTCATCAGGATATAGTATCGCAGTATCGGGAATTTCATTGATTATTACACTTCGTATTTTGTAATTCAAAAACAAAAGTGTGGTCCGAACCCTAAGCCCCAACACATAGGACATATGTCATTATGTTGAAGCAAGTCAGCATTGGGCAAAGGGGTCAACATTGCAGTTTTACATTCCTGAAATCACAAGCAAAAAATTAAGAGCCCTGACTCTCGCCAAAGGAAGACACATGGACGGTTCTCATTTAAACAAGAGATAAAGTGGATCGAACGATGGAGATTGAATCCATTTATGGATTCTTCAATTAATACAATTCACATAAGAAAAGTAGAGATTTAAGATTTGGTTGAATGTTTCGATATCCACACTTTCAAACGGAGGATTTAAACCTTATGAATCCCAAAGGCTACAAATTTTCATTACAAAGAAGATGTAATTGATTTTAGAGGAAGGTATTCTGGATGATATCAAAGGAACTAAGTTTACCTGTGTAAAATGGACACTGAAAAAGGTACAAAAATGGGTAAGTACCTTAAGTGCTAAATTGCTCTATAAATTTTAAGCATTCATTGTGATTTGAGTTCTTATTCTTGCACCATGATAGTTCCAATCCCTTTTTGATATCAAAAAGAGTAATTAAAAGTAATTTTCCAAGGCAAGATGAGGACAGTGGAGGTGGGAACCCATGTCACTTTAAGTATCATACGTAACTTGGATGAAGTGACAGATACTAATGTATTAAACTTAGACCTGGTTGATTTCTTACAAACACTACATGCCCCTAAAAGAAGTGATTACATGTCAGACATTGATGCTAATAACATTGCCACAAATTTAACTTTCCCACCTTTTGTACATTTCCCTGAGTTAGTATGGATTTGTGCAGAAAATTATGACCCAGTGAAGAGGGAGGTCTTAGATGCAAGTGGTGAAAGGGTACTTACCTTAATAACTAAAGCATTTCAATTGATGTTAGGGTTACCTAAGGTTGAAAATCCAATATACATTGATATACCCAACCCATTGAATCTCTACAATGTTGAGCACATTGATTATGACAAGATTATGAATCCCCATTGGTTGATATAAGACATGGGATCCTCTACCAGAATTCCAAAGAGGTTTCTCATAACACACTTTCTAGTAGAGGTTGAGGATATTATAACTTTACTAATTAGGATTGTTGGTTTGAAAATAGTTTATGGCTTCCATGATTGGATGTGTCCTTACATAAGAATTATTCTTGATAGACTTGAAAAAAATTGTTGGGCAACATTTATAGCTACAATTATTCATTAACAACTCCTTCAAATGGTTGTAAAGATCATATCAGGAATCACTTTCAACTATGAATTTTATACGGTGTCATATTCGATCTAAAATATTGCATCTACAATAGTGAAGAGGGAGGTCCTAGATGGAAGTGGTGAAAGGGTACTTACCTTAACAACTGAAGCATTTCAATTGATGTTAGGGTTACCTAAGGTTAAAAATCCAGTAGACATTGATATACCCAAGCCATTGAATCTCTACAATGTTGAGCGCATTGATTATGCCAAGATTATGAATGCCCATTGGTTGATATAAGACATGGGATCCTTTACCAAAATTCCAAAGAGGTTGCTCAGAACACACTTTGTAGCAGAGGTTGAGGATATTATAACTTTACTAAGTAGGATTGTTGGTTTGAAAATAGTTTATGGCTTCCATGATTGGATGTTTCCTTACATGAGTATTATTCTTGATAGTAAAGAAAAAATCTACTGGGAAACCTTTATAGCTACAACTATTCATGAACAACTCCTTGAAATGGTTGTAAATATCAAAGCAAACATCACTTTCAACTGTGAATTTTATATGATGTCATATTTGATCTAAAATATTGCATGTCACATGGACTTCCTCGGCATCCTAAGAACAAAGAGCTTTATGAATTATAAGGTATATGATGTTTACCCATAGTTAAACTTGGATAATTGGAAGGGGAATTCAAGATGGTAAATGATGCATTTTTTACACCATACATATGCCTCTTCATGCTAGAATGGGAACAATACATAATATCCATAGAAGCTCAAAATAATGATAAAGGAATATGGGTGCTACTTTATTCAATATAGGTTCTTCACCTACATAAGGGAAAGTGGATATGAGGGAAAACCATTCATGTTTCCCAAGTATCTAGATGATAAGTGGGAGCTCATGGAACTCTCAAGACAACTAGCAAAAGTACACAAGATAATTACAAGAAAGCACAAAAAAAATATCAAGTTTCCTATCAAAATAGGAAGATACTCTTACCCCACTGTTGTAAAATCTAGACTATTGGAGGATGAGATGAGTATATTTGAACTAGAAAAATTCCAACCTAGGCAAAAGTATGATATAATATAGGGTTTTAGGTTCAATCCTAGGGAGCTCATATGAACATGAGCCCCATTATGAAGATTATTGGATGAACTACATAGATGAGGAAGAGGTCAGGTTAAGAGACTATTCTAGGATGACCCTCAGGAAGATCATTGACTACAAGATTGCAGTTGTACCCCAAGGTATGAATGATGATAAATAAATAGTAAGTCAATATTACTATGATATGAAGTTAGCATCACAACCAATTACACCATTGAATTGGAATGATAAAAAAATAAACTAGCATGTTATTTAAGACAACTCATGTGATGAGAAGAGCACTATCATGGTTAAAAATGAAAGTGATGGATTTGTCTCTATAGAATACAAAGGTACTAAAGGAGTACAGGGATCTTAGAAGAGGATATCCCTCCTTTGAGGGAAGGATTTGATCAAATAGAGCCACTGAAAGGAAGAGCCCCTCATTTTTCATCCAAGAGGCCAACCACTAAGATTATTTAGGAATGGACTACATCTATAAGCAGAATAAGAACTCATATGTCAATTTTGATCCTAAAATCAAGGGAATGCTACTGAAAGCCATGAAGTATGCACCCATTACTCAAGCAGTCCCATTACAAACCAAGGTGGTAGGTATATCAAAACCAAGAACCCCAATAATAACTCTTCCTGGGTCATCAAGTACATATAAGATAATGAGAGGAATATTATCAGGTATTGACCCACAACTTATGGTGCAGAGTGTTGAGGGGAAGGAAGAAACTGAGCTCAAGTACTTTAAAAGGGCCAATATTATACCACCTCTAGAAAGAGATATCAAAGCTTCAGGGACAAAGAATGTTCTAGTCACAAAAGAACACAAAAACAAAATTTAAGAACCATATATTATTAATCCATTCCCATTTAATGAAGTTCAACAGAATCTCATTGCAACACTATAAAAAATAGGTAGTCATGGCACAGATTGAAGTGAGTACTCCCCTCACATCATCCACAGTGTAGGAATCCATTGTTACAACACTAAGTCCTACAGGTCTAGTGTCAAATCTAGCCATGGAGAAGAAGAATGATGATATTCCTATGGATAGTAAATCCATGAGAGTTCTAGGAGAACATAAACAAGAAGGATTCAAGGAAAATCAATCAGCTTCACAAGTAGAAAGGAAGAAACTATTTTAGGCCAGTACACATCAAGAAAAGGAAACTACATCAATTGAAAAAATAGATGTGGATGAAAAAGAAGAAAATCATACACAAGGATTTACTGATTTATTGCTTTGGGTTGACTATGGTAAAAGAAGAAGATGTTGCCTCAATGGAGGATCCATTACCAGATATTCCAACATTTCAGGGTGATGAGGCAAGTATGGAAATCCAGGATGTACAACTTGGAGTTTCAGTGCCAACAATTGAGAAAGAGACAGTAAGTCAGGAAATTACAGAAAATATCTTAGAATAAATGACTCAACCCACATAGAAGCAACCTCAAGAGGAGGTTGGCCTTGCAATGATGGAAAAACCTAATGAAACTGTCCAAGCCCTCCAAAGGAAGTATTAAAAGAAGTTGATGAGACAATTTTCAGTCCAACAGAGGCTAAGGGTAAGGAAGAGACACTATTTGGTGATAAGGCCCAAGAATTAGCAACTAATATAAAAGTAACCAATGGACTTGGAGATGAAGAGAAAAAAGAAGAGCATATAGAAACGAGGGCCCTGCATGTTGAGTAGAAAGAACAAAGAATGGAATTTGAAGTCCCACATGTAGTAGTCCAAACATCTCAAGATACTTCCAAAGAAATAGTTGTGTTTTCATGACCAACCACAACTTACACCACAAAAATCAAGTGGGGGAAATGTTCCCAACACAGGATGGTTGGGAAAACTCCTCCCAAGGAAAGAAAAGGAAGTAATTTGGGTAGAAACCGTTGACATCAAGAAAATTGTATTCTCCAAACCCACAAGAGCTCCCAAGAGGGTTAGGATTTTGTCAAAAACTCATGTTGACCATCAAGTATTTAGGACATTAGAGGTTGTTACCACACAGGGAAGCAAATTGAAGGATGAGGTCACACAAAATGACTATCAAGTCACACACATTCCACTAGGGAAGCCAACTACAGAGAATTTGAAACAAGATGCTACAATGGCCCTTGGAGGCTTAATCCAAAAGATTGACAAAGATAAGGAAACAAAGAAACAACTAAAGGAAAAAATTGAAATATTGTCAACCTATGTACAAAAGTGGATACAACTCCCTATGGAAGGACAAGAGATTATTGTTGCAATAACACCATAAGTGTTAAATGCAACTGATAGGTCTAAGGAAACAATTGGTGTTGTGGAAAGATGGAAAGAAAAATTGTATGAAAAGGGGAGTAAGGTCATAGAGGAAATTGTGAGATGTTACAACCAACTTGATTAATTATCAATGATTCAAAGGAACAACTTGATAAATTTCAGGATGAATTGCATTACTGGGAAGGAATCCTTCTGAAAATGGAAGCAATAACTCAATTGGAGGGTCATTTGGTGGAGAAAGAAGGATTATCCCCCTGAAGAAAAGTGGAGTACAACATACTTACGAGGGAGTCCATCAATCTAAGAATGAGAACTCTAAATCAGATTAGATGAAAAAATCCTCTCAGAAAGAGACAAAATAATAAATGCATTGATAATATTGACAATGGGCTAGGGAAAATGGTTACAACACAAGATAGGATTCACTTATGGAGATTTGGTGCATAAAAACTTGATACAATCCTTTGATCAACGCATTAATGGAGAACCTAACTGTTGCTGGTCAATTTTCAATTATGATACTATCTAAAAATTTGTTAGTTTTGAGAAACAAAAAATAGCCAAGTTGTCAAAAAGGATAAAAAAGAGTAAAGGTGCAAAGCCATAGTTTGAAGAAGTACTAAAATAACAAGCACTGATATTCATGTTCTAGGTTACACTTGATGAAGAATACATTATCCAAATGTTCCATAGGTTTGATGCATACAGAGAAAGAACAAACAAAGAAGAAGAGGATGATGTCATTGAACTTGAAGTTGATAACACTGAGCCTGATCAAATATAGGCTTATTCTCTGAACTTTATCTACTTCATCAAATTACTTCTTATTTTGTATTTTATGAATTTTGTATTTTCCAAATTTTGTGTTCTATTAAGCTTGAAATGTTAGAATGTAAATTCAAAAGGGATGGTAGTGAATAAGTTGGAATCAAATCCATACCAAGAGACATAATGAAATGTTGTGTATTCTTTATTATATTTACAAAAAAAAAATCAAAATGGGGTTCTATAGGGGCCCCTGCCCTTGTAAAATTACATTCATACATAGGTATACATTTAAAAAAAGAGTTGTATAGTTATCTAGTGATTAGTCGATAACTATAACTTCCTCATCAAAAAGAGGAATACAAGGAAAATAATTCATTTTTCCTAGATTCAAATGCTGCATGACTATGAGCTTGATATAAAAATTGAATTCTTCTACCAAGTCATGAGACATGCCCAAATTCAAAGATATCTTCCATGCTTGTTTATATTTTTCCCTAGGAGACTAATCCATTTTTATTTTCTAGAAAAAGAGGAGACCCATTCCAATAGACTAAGCCCCCCAGATGAAGATGGAAGGGAGGGATGAATTGGTTCTTCATGAATAGAATGGGGCGTTGAGGCATTTTCTGAAGAATCAGAACCAGATGACACTGGAATAATGACTGAAATTCCTTTCTCTATCAATTCATCAATAAAGAAGAGTGGAGATAATGTGGTATATAAAATCATTAGAATTGATCTGGTTGGTCTATAACGGATCCAAAATGACTTCAACTGATTAGGACATGATTCTGGCCGAAGAAAGTGGTGGAGCAACGAAAATGATGAGAAAAATAATATCACCTTCACGAGCTTTCTCATCAAGGCCACCTTAATAATGTTGGGAGTCAACAAACCTTTAGTGTCTTGTGGTTCCTCAATTATGAATAGCATCCGGATGAAGTTCTCATCTAGACCTGAAAGTGAAAAAACATAATGGAGTACTTTTGAAGATAAATTTTGCAAAATTACCTTCAAACTCCATGTTAGCATTTCTCAAAATATGGAATATCGAGGATACTTCAGCAGAAAAATTCACAAGAAATTTTGTAGAAAGTATGCAAGTCTGTGGCTAACAAAATGAAAATTTATAGGGAAAAAATTCTAGAACAAGTTGTGTAGCCATCAATATGTAATTTATTTCAGGATTTGATGGATATGAAGCACGAATTGAATAAGGGAAGGTAAGATAAAATCTAGTGAAATGGCAATCCATTTAATTTGATTAAAATATTGGCACAAATTAGAGAATTAATTTCAAAATAATTTTCATTAAATTACTTTCTTCATAAAGGTATAACATTCACAAGTAAAGAAAATCAAATTAATTTAAAGGGTGACATCAGAAAGTGAGCAAGGGTGACAGGGTACTTCAAACATCCCAACAAGATGGATAAACTGAATTACACCTAGTAGTATCAATCAACATTTTTCCCACATGGTAGAGAAGAGTGGGAGCAATCCCAAGGTAGTAACATAAAATAAAATATTTCTAGTTGGACAAAGAATATTCCTTCTTCAGTTGAAAATCCTTCATTGTAAGTGAGTAGGATATTTTTCTAAACTTTTGGGGGAAAATTGAATCAAAGGAATTTTCCAAAATTGTATAAGTATGAGGGCATGTCCTCATATGAAGGGGGGTTAGTTTTTCTACTATTGAAAAAAATTGAGATATTTTACTGTAATACTAAAAAAATTCTTTAATGAAATACAATATAAGTTTTCATTTTTCAAGTTTTGGTGTTAAGATGGTTGCAATGTACAGCCATCAATAGGCATTGAGATCATTTTTCTATATTCCCTTTCCAATATTTTGAAATATATTAATGAAATATGTCTTCTTATGAGCTTAGCTTATGTATTATGGTTTCTATATGTTGAACATTTGATTAATGAGTTACAATTTTCTGATGCAATTTTGTGTTTATTATTTCTCTGAATTACACTAGATCTGTCCTTAATGGTTGAGCTTTGGTCATTTATTCAATATTGTATTATGAGCATTTACTTTGCAATATTGGGTACAATTATAAAATCCTTATTTGTAATCATTTTGTTGATGGATTTTTGTAAACCTTTGAGTGAATCTTAGGTGTATGAGATCAGAAGCAATAAACACTTTACTAGAATACTTTCATGAGCCTTTGTGTTGGGTATTTTAGAGATTGTGTGGAACCTTTGCATTTATTGAGTATCAATGAATGAAAATATTCCTTTGATTGAAACAATGCCTACTTGATAAATTGTTCTTTATTTTCCAGAATGGCATATTTTCTAGGTGAGTGTTAAATGTTGTGTTTCAAGAAGATCTGTTGTCATATAATCCCCCATATTTATAAATACAAGCATAATACCAGTCCCATCACACTATATTATCCTTTATTTGTTACTCTGTTGATTTTTCTATAAATACCAGCAAAGGGAACCTTTAACTTTTCTTCCCTCATTAAAATATGCAAGAGAAATGGAAATATGTTGTCTATAGTAACTTGTGTTTGGTAAAATAAGCATATGCATCACTCTATGTGACAACTTGTGAGAGTGAAGTGTTTATCCATGGCCATGCTTATCCCAGATTGATCCATCATTTTGAATAAATTGAGGAATAAAGACTCCATCTCCCCCTCTAAATTCAGGTTACCCCTTGGGTCCTCTCACCCTGGTTAAAGGTAAAGGACCAAAAGTAACAAGGAAATGCCATCCCCTTTGTATGTGTCACTCAATTACCCCAAATCCTAGTCCCAAGAGTTTTTTAGACATATCCCTAGTTGCAAATGACTCATACAACAAAATTATATCATCCTCAAAGCATCCCAACTCCTTGTTACTACTATTAGGCCCCAAGGGGGTGTAAGATTGAGTACTAACATACTTTTGGCACCATTATAGGGGAATATTTCTTAGTTTAAGACATATATAAGTTCTAGCAACATTTATGGGTTAAATAAATTGAGGCTTTTCCTAGATTTAATTTTCTTACGACATTATTAGATGCTTCCCTTTACACAACTTTTCCAAAATATAGTCCATTTTGAATGTATTATCCCAATATTTTCTCAGTATAAGCAGGCTTTCCATTAAATCTAAATTCATTAGGAAAATCATGGTAAAATTCATAAAAATATGCAAATCTTTATGTACTAGTTTTAAAATTTTCATTTCAAGATCTATTTGAGTTAATATAAACATTTAAGGTGCAAGACCTTAGTGGTGGCTTCGTCTTCTAAAATAAAATCTGGCATGTACCAGTGCAAATTATTTACTCTTTGTTGATTTACTCTTCAACTTTGCAAAGTATTGAAGGAAGAAGATATTTCTTCAAGTCTTATCCTACCAGAAAGTTACTTCCAGAGTTAGAAAGTACAAAATCCAAAGAAGGAAATATATTTGGAAACAAGTGGGTGGTCTAAGATCAGAAGAAAAAAATGTTGTAAGTGCTGAATTTGATCTACCTTTAGTGGAAGATTATTCTAGCACATCTGACAACTTTGAGTCAGGTATCCCTCAAGCTGATTTACATACTTTATTTTAAAAGGGTTCAACATCTACAAGTAACCAAAGGTATTTTTCATATTCCTCCTTTGTTGATTCCTAAAAATAAAGTATTTTGTGAAATCGAGTTCTTGAAGGATTCATATTTTGTGGATCATAGTCCTTTGCCTCAAAGACCCCTATTTCCCCACTATTTCAATCCTAAAACACCTCCACCAAAAATATGGCACAACCTCCACCAAGGAATCCTTTTTTGGTTAATACCTACAAACTAATAAGATTCCATGGGATGGTGGGTACCCAAATGAAGTACCCCATAAAATCAGAAATAGATTGTCTATATTTCAAGGGAACAATCCCATAAGTGGAGACCAACATATTATATTTTTTAAAAATGTTATGGATGAATTTGAAGTAGAATATGAAGATGTGTATGTCAAGTTATTCATACATACTTTAGATGAAGATGCTAGGGAATGGTGTAATTTTTTTCCTGAAAATTTAATTAATTCCTAGATAGAAATGAAAAATGTTTTCAAGTTACAATATGGTGATAAATTGATCCTAGGTTTCTCTTGACTGAGTTTGAAAACATAAAAAAGAATCCTAATGAACCTGTGCAAGATTTTAACACTAGGTTTAATAAAAATTTAACTAGATTTCCTATCAATATAAGGCCTAGTGATGATTCTTGTTTGATCAAGTACTCAGATTCCTTTGACAAAAAGGTGGTTTATTATCTAAGGGATAAAAATACTAGAAACTTGAGGCACAGATTTCTCTATGGTTATCCAAATTGAGAACAATATTAAAGCAGCTGGAAATCCTCCTAAAAGAGAAGGTGTTAAGTTTATCAATCCTGAGAAGACACATGCTAGTAAGGTGAGTGGACTTAGACAAGGTGGTTAAAACTTTGACCGAAGAAGTTATGGAAATTTCCTAAAAGCTAGCTAGAGTAGAAAAAGGCTTGGTTCCAAATCCTCAAGCTCAACATCAGGCCCAAGGTCAAAATAGATTTGGGAATCATCCCAAATGAGATTATCGAGATGAGGAAAGAGGGAAGGGACCTATGGATTCAGGGAATAAAAAAAAACCCCCAGAGAAAATAAAGTAGTACCTAATCCATTGACAACAAGGGTATCACTGGTAGAAGAAATCATGTCACTGAATGGTGTGATAAGTCTTTTTCTACCGCATTCCCCTTTTAAACCAATTATTGAAGATAATGATGTTGTTGATGAAGTTGTTTTTGGTGATATATGCATGATGGAGTGTCTTGATGATTCACCACAAGGAGCTATGTCAACTGACCTGTTATATGTTATAACTGTGAAGGAATTTTGGACGTGCATAAATCAAGTATCTTCCTCCCTTTCTGCAAGTAATGTTGATATAGATATGGTTCAATCATTTAAGCTTCCAAACCATGATTTTGAGTATTTGAGGGCTTTAATGATTAAGAAGTATGATGGTGGAATCCCTTCCGAAGAAGATAGGAAACTATTGATGAATGTTTTTGTAGCCTAGGAGAAATATTATAACCTGTGAAGTAGACAAGTCAAAGGATCTATCCCTATTCCTAAACCAAAAATACCTCTCTTGAACAACAGCCTTAAAGGTTCTCCCAAGAAAGATATGTGTGGTAAAGGCCCTACCAATACTTCAAAACCAAGTACCTCTGCTTCTGCTCAAGCAATAAAGGACAACATTCCATAAGAAAAGATTGTCACCTTACCCCCTAATTCAGCCTTTCCCAAATATGTAGCATGTGACATGGCCCAAATCTTGATCCAAATAAATATCATTGTCCCAATTGTGGAATTACTCATAATTCCTAAGCACAGAAAAAGAGCATTTGAATATTTGGGAATAAAGGAGAATACAGTTGTTAATGCAAAAAGGGAAGTAAGAAATGTGGTGATTCCTCCTACCATAGCAGAAATTCAAGTAAAAGAGGAGCAGGAAGGTATGGAGGAACCCCTTGAAGTATATTTGGGTACTTCATTGGTTGAATCACAGCTATATGTAGACCCTTTCTTTACTAATTTGATTGTCAATGAACGAAATCCTCCACAATTGTATGTTTGATTTAGGAGCTTCATGTAATATCATGCCTTTAGAGTTCATGAATGAATTAAACATCAATATAACAACAACCTTTGGGACATGTTATGTCATGGATTCAAGAAGTACCTGTTATTAGATATGTGAAAGGCTTAATAGTATAACTTGTTTCCTATCCTGGCAAGTATTTAACTATGAATGTTGTTATAATTGATTTCTCTACTAAATGGGGTATGATTGTTATCAAGGAAGTGGGTTTCTAGTGTGGGAGGAAGTGTTCAAATGGATATTTCATATGCCACTATACCATTTGAAGGAAAATTGGTCAAATTACATGGAGAAAAGAAAATGCTACATCTTATTGAGGATCTCATGAATGTCTCTTATGAGGTATTATTCGTTGATACTGATTTGGGAAACCTCATAGGTTGTGTAGATTTTGAAGGCCATCACATGGATGCTAATACACACATAGAAGATGCTAATGTCCCTTGGACCATGATGTTTGATGGAGCATGTTATCACATTGGAAATGGAGCTTGGAATAGTTCTAAATTCTCCAAATCATTATTTTTTAATTTCTCATTCAAATTAATGTTTGAATGTACTAATAAAATTATAGAATATGAGGCATTACTCCTTGGTTTAAGATTTTCATGGAAAAATGAGATTAAGGATATCATTTTCAAATGAGACTCTGAATTAGTTGTAAAACAAATCAGAAAATTATATGCAACTAAGAACCATAGGTTGAAACAATATAAGCACACAGTCTGGGATCTTATTGAGATTTTGATTCTTTTAATATCCTATATCATGAGAGAGCTCATAATGCAAAAATTGACAAATTGAATGTCCTTGCATCCTAGTCTGAAAATGATACAATATCTCCTTATTGCAACTATGAAGTATAAGTATTGACTAGACCATCAGTTCCTGATATCATCCAACATTTGCAAGTATTTGAAGATGATGTTTAGATACCTAGGTTTCTAAAATACAATGGTTATTTCAGCAACCAACTCATTGATCTTGAGCCAATGGTTGTGTTATGTGATGGAAAGGAAACCCTCTTTGGTAAGGATATAATATAGTTGAAAATAAATACCATCCCAAGAGGATTGGTTAGTCTTGAGTCAATTTTTGAAAATGCTGGCAGGGTCATAAACAAACCTATCTTTTCATCTATAGAAGTGGAAGAATGTAACTTAGGAACATCAAAATCCATACTGGTTTGGTTAGGATGTAGCTTGAGCAAAGAAGAAAAACAGTCTTATACCAAGTTGCTAAAAAATATCAGGATTATTTGGCATGGTCTTACTCTGAACTAAAGTCCTATCAAGAGGATTTATTCCAACATGAGATACCTCTAGAACTTAATACTAAGCCTTTATGGAAAAATCAGAGGCCAATCAATCCCATCCTAGAAACTAAGATGCAAGAAGAATTGACAAAACTAAGGGATGGTGGGATAATACAACCTACCAAATATTCTTCATGGGTGGCCAATTTAGTGCAGTTCAGAAAGAAGAATGGGGACATAAGGCTTTGTGTGGAGTTCATAAATTTGAATAAAACATCAACTAAAGATAATTACCCATTTCCTAATATGGAGAACATGTTGCAAAAGGTAACACGATCAGATTTGTTATCTACATTAGATATTTTCTTTGGATATATCCAAGTGGTGGTGAAACAGTTTGAGCAATTTGAAACTTCTTTTACTACTCCATGAGGAACATATATCTATGTTAGGATGCCTTTTGGACTGATGAACATTGGAGAAAATTTTTAGAGAGCTATGGATGTGGATTTCTCTGGCCTTATCAATGACTTTATTGTGGTATATCAAGATAATATAACAATTTTCTCTAAGAAAAGGAGTGATCACTTGGGGCACCTTGAAAAATGTTGCTTATATGTAGAGTATATGGGATTTCATTAAATCCTAAGAAATTTCACTTCGGGGTACAAAAAGAAAAACTGATGGGGCACATAATGTCACAATGACTCATGATAGATCCTGAAAGGGTAGAAGCAATTGGTAATGTTCTCATTCCCATGTATAAGAAAGGCATTCAATCTTTCTTTGGGAAAATAAACTTTGTTAGAAGGTTCATTTCAAATTTTGCTGAGATTAATATCCCTATCACCAGTATGTTGAAGGACCAGGTCATTAAGTGGGAAGAATGGGGTATCCAAGATTTTGAAGGAATAAAGGAGGCACTAAAGAATTCCCCTGTATTAACTAGCCCTGATTATAAGAAAGGATTCCAAATTTTTTCTTTTTCCTCTGAAAACACAATTGTTTTTGTGTTGTTGCAGAAATATGAAGAGGGGCAAGAAAAACCCATTTCCTTTTTTAGTAATTCCTTGCAGGGAGCTGAGCAAAACTATTCCATCATGATTCGCCTTGGTGAAAGCCACTAAAATATTTAGATCCTATATTATGATTTCCAAAATAATAGCCTATGCGCATCACATAATGGTGAAGTACATTCTATGAGAAATGGAGATGCCAAGAAAAAGATACATATGGGTGAATAAATTGTAAGAATATGACATGGAGATTCAAAAAAAAAATTGGTTCAGAACTAGGCTTGGAAAGATTGATGGTAGAGAGAAAAGTTTACAGGTGGTACAGATACACGATGTTGAAGAAGATGGGACACGTCATGAAAAGGTGAGCACTTCAGCATGGTATAAAGATAAAATCTATTACTTTATGAACTTGAAATTTCCTATAAACTTAGAGAAAGCCAAATAAGGACACTCAAACTGGTCTCCCAAAAATATATCTTGACTGGTCATGGGCTAGCTTGGAAGAACCTAGAGGGAGTTTTGCTGAGGTGTATCACTGAAGAAGATACCCCCAAGATAATTGCATAATTTCATGGGGGAGTACATTGAGGCCATTTTTTTGGGGGAGTGACTGATCACAAGATTCCAAGAGCATGATATTGGTGGCCTTCATTATTTAAATATGATGCCTTTTTGGTTCAAAGATGTGAAATATTTCAATGGTTTTCCAGAAGATTGAAAGCTTCTAGAGCCTTACCCCTACAAACAGTATCTATAGAATCCCTTTTCAAGCAATGGGGAATGGATTTTATTAGAGAAATATCACTCTCTTCTAGTGCTGGTCATAAGCGGATATTAGTAGCCATTGATTACTTTACTAAATGGGTTGAGGCCTTTCCCACCAAGAAAGCAACCCATCAAGTAGTCATGGACTTTATCCTAAACAACATAATCTGTAGATTTGGTGTGTTTGCCAAGAGATTTTTTGACAATGCCATGAGCGTCAGAGCTAAACCATTAGAAACCATATGCAAAGAGTATGGTATAAATTTGGCCTATGCATCTAATTACAACTCTCATGGAAATGGACAAGCAGAATTAAGTAATAAGAATTTGTTTAAGATCTTTATAAGGACATTGGAGACTAACAAAAATAAATGGGGTGAGAAACTCGCGTTTGCATTATGGGCAGAATGAGTTACCACTAAAAGATCTACTGGAAAAAGTCCTTTTGAGTTGGTTTATGGAGTACAATCCATTTTATCATTACACTTACAAATTTCCTCTTCTCAGTCTATGCAACAATTTGAAGATGGGGAGGAAGTGAGTCCCTATGAAGAAAGAGTAAATCAAACCATTGAATTAGATGAAGAAAGAAGAGAGTCCCACTAAAAACATCTAAAGTTTAGAGAAAGAATCAAAAGGATATTTGAAAAAAGGTAACTCCAAGAGCTTTTAGTGTTGGAGATTTAGTCTTGTTGTGGGACAGCAGGCATGAGGATAAGAGCAAGCATGGAAAATTTGATGCCCCGTGGATGGGACCATATTCTATTGATATCTGAATTGGAGAACATACTTTCTTTTTGAAGGATTTGGAGGTAAATTTGTTGGAGCTTCCTGCCAATGGTAGGAACCTCAAAACACTTATTGGACTAAGACAAATGATCAAGTATGATCTTGTACTGTTTACACTTTTTTGTTTTTTTTGTTTTTGTTTTTGTTTTTTGGTCTATAGCGACCAAGTTTAATGTTGTGTTGGTATTATGTTACATATTTTCTCAGGAAAACACGTGTGATTTTCCCTCATGACTCCTTTCCTTATGGATTAGGCACCTAGTATGTCTGTTGAAGTAATTTTTCGTTCTTGTGGCACCCACTAGTGGTGCCCATCCCCAAGTCAAATTCTATGTTGGCTCTCATTTTGAGATCGTACCTCTATTTGTAGTGTTCCCCTCAAAAAAATTTATCATCTTTGACAAAACTTTGTTCTGTGCAAGTTCTCAACTCCAGAGGAACGTCCATGAAATCAATTACCCATGAAATCAAACAAAATTGTGCTAATAAATGATGTATTTGTGTAATAATTCATTTGTAAAGGTTACTTGGTTTATCAGTGCAACCACAACTGTAATGGTTCAAAATAAACATGTCCTAAATTCAATGAACCATTTATGAAAGTATGTAAATCTCTCATCGAATTTTTCCTCATGTTTACCCTATACTCTCCCCATTTGCAAAATGTAATTCTTTCCATGTTGCTCGATGACGTGGTATTTCCTGGTAAGATTTCGCAATGGTGAAACCTTTTTTCTTATTTCAAATACTATGTTAAAATGAAAAATGTAAAAATGGATATGGGGCCTGACACTAGAATATTCCAAAGAATATTTGATGAGTAGTTATAAAAAACTGCATTTTTATAATGTGCAACTGACATACAAAATGTAAAATGGATATGGACTTGACACTAGAATATTCCAAAGAATATTTGATGAGTAGTTATAAAAAACTGCATTTTTATAATGTGCAACTGACATACAAAATGTAAAATTAAAATAAAGCCTTGCCCCCTAAAAAGGGAATGTGTCATCAACATATAGTATTGCAATATTAGGCATTTCATTGATTATTACACTTTGCATTTTACAATTCAAAAACAAAAGCAAACTGTGGTCAGAACCTCGGGCCCCGACACAGGACATATGTCATTATGTCGAAGCAAGTCAGCATTGGGAAAAGGGATCAACATTGCAGTTTTACATTCCTGTAATCACAAGCTAAAAAGCAAAGAGCATCCTAAGCCCCGACTCCCACCAAACAAAGACACATGGATGGTTCTCATTTAAACGAGAGAGAAAGTGAATTAAATGATGTAGATTGAATGCATTTATAGCTTCCGTCATTAATGAAATTCACATAAGCAAAGTAAAGATTTAAAACTTGGTTGAATGTTTCGATATCCACACTTTCGAATAGAGGATTTTGAACCCTTTGAAGCCCTAAGGTCACAAATTTACATCACGAGGAAGCAATAATTGATTTCAAAGGTTGGTGTCTAGATATATCAAAGGAGCTAAGTTCACCCATGCAAATTGAACATTGAAAAAGATACAAAAATGGGTAAGTCCCTTAAGTGTTGGAGTGTTGTGTCAATTTTAAGAGTTCCTTGTGATTTGAGTTCTTATTCTTGCACCTGGATAGTTTCAAACCCTTTTTACTATCAAAAAGAGAGAATTAAAAGTAATTTACTAAGGAAAGATGAGGACAGTGGAGATCGAAACCCATGTCACTTCAAGTATCATAAGTAACTTAGATGATGTAACAAACACTAATTTGTTAAAATTAAACCTAACCAATTTATTACAAAGATTGCATGCCCCTAAAATAAGTGATTACAAGGTGGTCATCGATGTCAGTAAAATTGCCACAGTTGTAGCTTTAGCACCTTTTCTACATTTCCCTAGGTTGGTATGGATTTTTGCTAAAAATTATGACCCAGTGAAGAGGGAGGTCCTCGATGTAAGCGGTGAAAGCGTACTTACCTTTACACCTGAATCATTTCAATTGATGTTAGGGTTACTTAAGGTTGAAAATCCAGTCGACATTGACATACACAAGACATTAAATCTCTACAATGTTGAGTGCATCGATTATGCCAAGATTATGAATTCCCATTGGTTGATATAAGACAGGGGATCCTCTACTAGAATTCCCAACATGTTATTCATAACACACTTAGTAGCATAGGTTGAGGATATTATAACTTTACTAAGTAGGATTTCTAGTTTGAAAATAATTTATGGCTTCCATGTTTGGATGTGTTCTTGCATAAGAATTATTCTTAATAGCCCTAAAAAAAATTGTTGGGTAACCTTTATAGCTACAACTATTTATGAAAAAATCCTTGAAATGGTTGTGTAAAGATAATATCAAGCATCACTTTCGATTTTAAATTTTTTAAAATTTCATATTTGATCTACAATATTGCATATCACAGGGACTTCCCTGGCATCCCAAACATAAAGAGCTTCAAGAATTATAAGGTATATGATGTTTACCCATGGTTAAACTTGGTTAATTGAAAGGGTAGATTCAGGATGGTAAATGATACATTTTTACACCAGTCATATTCTTATTCATCCCAGAATGGGGATAGTACAGAATATTCACATAATCTCAAATAATTATAAAGGAATATGGGTGCTACTTTATTCAATATATGTTCTTCACCTACATAAGGGAAATTGGATATGAGGGAAAACCATTCATGTTTCCCAGGAATCTAGATGATATGTGGGAGCTCATAGAACTCTCAAGAAAATTGGTGAAAGTACACATGATAATTGCAAGCAAGCACGACACCAAAAATTAGAACCAGACAACACCAAAATAATGACCGGAATTTCTTTCTCTATCAATTCATCAGTTAAGAAGAGTGGAGAGACATGTGCAACATTAAAATTGATGGTATTTCTATAATGGATCCAAAATGACTTCAACTGATCAAGATCCTGAGAATATTCTGGCCGAAGAAAGTGGTGGAGTACAATTTGGAACGACGAGAAAAAGAAGGTCACCTTCATGAGATTTCTCATCAGGGCCACCTTAACAATGTTGAGAGTTAGCGGACCTTCAATGTCTTGTTGTTATTCAATAGAGATCAACATCTGGATAAAGTTTTCATCCAGAACCAAAAGTGAAAAAAAAGGATGGAGAACCTATGAAGATAAATTTTGTAAAATTCCTTCAAACTCCACATTAGCCATTTTTTAAAACAGAGAATATTGAGAATACTTCAGCAGAGAAATTCGCAAGAAATTTTATAGAAAGTATGCAATTCTGTGGCTAACAAATGGAAAATTTATAGGGAAGAAAATGATAGAACAAGTTGTGTGAGCCATCAATATGCAATTTATTTCAGGATTTGAATGAATATGAAGCATGAATTGAATTAAGGGAAGGAAAGATAAAAGTTTGCAAAATGACGCTCTATTTAATCTGATTAAAATCTTGGCACGAGTTAGAGCATTAATTACAAAATACTTTTCAATAAATTATTTTCTTCATAAAGGTATAACCTTCACAAGAAAATAAAATAAAATTAATGTGAAGGGTGACATCAGAAGGTGAGTAAGGGTGACCGAGTAATTTGGTCATCCCGACACAGTATCAATCAACAGTTTTTCCCACATGGCAGTAGAAGAGTGTGACCAATCCAAAGGTACTAATAGAACATCAAATATTTCTAGTTCGATAAATAATATTCGTGCTTCAATTGAAAATCCTTCATTGTAAGCGAGTAGGATATTTTTCTGAGCTTTTGTGGGGAAAATTGAATCAAAGGAATTTATCAAAGTTGTTTAAGTATGAGGGAATATCCTCATACAAAAGGGGGGGTTAGTTTTTCGACTATTGAAAAAAGTTGAGATATCTTACTGTAATATTGTAAAATCTCTTCGATGAAATACAATATAAGTTTTCATTTTTCAAGTTTTTGTGTTAAGATGGTTGCATTGTACAACCATTAATAAGCATTGAGATCATTTGTTCTATGTTCCCTTTCCAAGAGTTTGAAAGATATTAATGAAATATGTCTACTTATGACCTTAGCTTATGTATTATGGGTTATATATGTTGATGATTTGATTAATGAGTTGCATTTTCTGACGCAAGTTTGTGTTTATTGTTTCTCTGAATTACATTAGATTTGTCCTTAATGGTTGAGCTTTAGTCAATTATTCAATATTGTGTTGTGAGCATTTACTTTGCAATATTGAGTGCAATTTAAAATCATTACTGTAATCATTTTTTTGATGGATTTTCATAAACCTTTGAGTGAATCTTAAGTGTATGAGATTAGAAGCAATAAAAACTTTACAAAAATACTTTCATGAGCCTTTGTGTTGGGTATTTTAGAGATTGTGTGGAACCTTTTGCATTTATTGAGTATCAATGAATGCAAATCGTCCTTTTATTGAAACTGTGATTGTTTGATAAATTATTCTTTATTTTCTAGAATGGCATTTGTCTCTATGAGTGTTAAATGTTGTGTTGCGAGAAGATATGTTTTCATATAATCCCCCATCTTTATAAATACAATCGTATTACCGATCCCACCACATTATACTAGAATTTATTTGTTACTTTGTTTCTTTTTCTATAAATACCAGTTAAAGGGAACCTTTAACTATGCTTCTCTCATTAAAATATACAAGAGCAATGCAAATCCGATGTCTATAGTAACATGTGTCTCATAACATAAGCATATACATCACTCTGTGTGACAACTCGTGAGATTGAAGTTTTATATCCATGGCCATGTTTATCCTAGATTGATATATCACTTGAAGAAATTGAGGAACAAGGACTAAATATCCCCCTCTGCATTCAGGTTACCATGTATGTCCTCTCACCTTGGTTCAAGGAAGGACCAAAAGTAGAAAGGAAAAGACATCCCCTTTGTATGTGTCACTCAGTTACCCAAAATCATGGTCCCAAAGAGTTTGTTAGACATATACCCTACTGGAAATGACTCATACCACAAAATATATCATCCTCAAAGCATCCCCAATCCTTGGTACTACTGTCAGGCTTCAAGGGGGTGTAAGATTGAGTACCAACACCTAAAATCTAGAAAGTTGCAAACCTTTCTCTGTTGAAGTGGACATATGTTTACAATCAAACATCCCATACTTTTCCATGAGTATCTTGGCATATTTCATTTGGCAGATAAAAATATGATGCTTCTTCTACCTTTTCTCCAAGCCACCCAAATCTTTTATGTCAAAGGATTTCTTCATATCATTCGTAACATCTTTGATAAGATTTTTTAAACTCCCTATGATCACAAGATCCACATACAAAGCCAAAGTGACATTTTTTGTGCCTATCTTTTTGATATACAAATTTGAATTAGAGTGGTTACGAGTGAATCCATGTTACAATAGGTAATCATCTATTTTAATGTACCATGCTCTGGCTGCTTGTTTAATTCCATAAAGATGCTTAATTAGATGACATACTTTTTTAAGATGTTACTCATTGACAAATCCTTCTAGCATGGTCATGTATACTTCTTCTTTGAGATCACCATTCAAGAAATCAATTTTTACGTCCATCTACTGAAGCTTCCATCCTTTTTTTGTTACCAGTACACATACATCTCTAATGGTTTTGATCTTCGATGTGTGTGCAAAGGTCTCCTTGTATTCAATTTCTTCCTACTAAGCATATCCCTTTACAACTAGTTGTTCTTTGTACTCATCAATAGATCCACTTGCCCTGTATTTTGTTTTGAAAATCCACTTTTAGCCATTAGATTCATTTTATGCATGTAGATTGACAAGTTCCCATGTCCAATTCTAAATCAAGAATTTTTATTTTGCATCCATGGAATTCTTCCCCTCTGGTTGACTGAGTGTCTCTCGAACTATATTAGGTTCGGTGTTATCATCCATTGAACTCATGACTGTGAGATTTACCTGATTTCTTTCTTGTCTTCTCGTTCTAACTCCTGATGAAGTATCCGGAAGAGAGTTCAAGTGGGAGTCCCTAATGGTGCTTTAGACCCACTTTGGAAATTAACGTTACTTCTTATGTGAAGATTTATTTTCGAAATTACCAATATCAACCCAAAATACTCTTTCTATCTCATATTTCTTGTGTTAAGAATCAGCATGCTCATCATTTGACTATGAGAGCAATCTATGAGAGGATGTCAGTACTGAATCTTCTTTGTGTGGGAATGATTCAAATGATGACTTGTCAAAAACCACATCTTGAATCTCATGTATCTTCTTTGTCTTAGGATCCATGAGACGATATAACTTTGAGGTAGTACTTTATCCCAAAAATATACACTGGAGTGTATTCACATTGATCTTCTTCCTCTTCTTATTTGGGACATGCATATATGTTGTACAACCAGACACTCTCAAATGGGAGATCAAATGCTTATGATTACTCCACACCTATTTTGTTTTCCTGTCATGCAATATATTTATAGGTGTATGGTTCAGCAGATATACAGTTGTCTAGACTACTTCTGCCCAAAATCTATTCTCTAACTTTGCAGTGGAAAACATGCAATGATCCATCTCCATGACAGTCTGATTGCGATGTTCTGTAATTCCATTTTTTGGGGGCATATAGGGGTAGTCAAGTGTTGTGTGATGCCGTGATCCTTCAAGAATGCCAAGAATTTATTTTACATCAATTCCCCCTCCTCGATCTAAGAAGAGGAAAAGAAGGGGTTGCTCAATCTACTAAACAACTCGTTGATAAAAGATCCAAAAATTTATAAAATGCTTCACTCTTATTTCAAAGAAAGAACACCCATGTCTTGTGATAAAAGTCATAAATCAACAACTGGAAGTACTGGAATCCCTTAAATGAAGTAAAAAAGGGGTCACACAGATCGGTATGTACGACCTCGAGACAGTTCTTGGCATGGAAGGTACTCAAGTCAAAAAGATCTCGATGTTGTTTTCTGGCTAAACATCCAGAAAAAAGAGGTAATGAATGGGAGATTGAAGGAAGTCCCCATACCATTTCCCTAGAACTAATCTGATAGAGGGAGCTGACTGAAAGTGGAATTAAGAGTGCAGTAGAGTCCACAATGGAGGCAGATAAATCAATTGTAGAGGATGAAACTGCATCTAATTTAAATAAACGATCCTTCAAAAAATCTCTAACAAGTATTGTACCTTCTCGTGAGATCGAATAGGTTTTCATGCTTTTCTGGACTATGAACTCCACCTTGATCTTGTGATTCAATAGCTGAGAGATAGACAAGAGATTTGTGGTCAATCCCGGAGCACCTTTGTGAGGGTACAAGTTTTCGTCCTAAGAGGAATGGTAACATTGCCTATTCCTTCTGCAACATATTCCTTGTTTTCTACAATTCAAACCTAATCTCCATTGGGTTGATCAGTGAATGAATTAAATAACTCACTATCACTCGTCATGTGTTTGTTAGCTCTAGAGTCAATCATCCAAACATTATGCGATGGTTGTGATGTTTGGGAGACTAGAACAACATCTTTGTGTGCTCCATAATTTACTGATTATGGTACTTCCTCATTTGAGTCATCATCTTGTTAGGTCGCAACATTTTCTCTCTGATTCTTTTAGTGAGGATGTCATTTGGAATCTATGAATCACTACAAATAGATCTACTCTCTTTTTAAAAATTATGTTGTGTGAGGTCACTATACCACCAATTCATAGTGACGTGTGTATTCATGGTGCAGATGTGACACCCTCGATTCACTTTTTGAGACTTCTTAGTTTGTTAGTTATGTGGTTGTTTATGTGATTGCTTCTCTTGTTGTCTATTATGAGGGTTGTGACTCTTTTGCTACCTTGAGATCATTTTTTTGTCTTCAAACTCATCGTGAGTTGTCTTGATGGCTTCTTCGTTTTGTAAAAATCTCACCAATTCGAAAAAGGTCACATATTTTTTGTGATTCTCAATGTGGTGATGGGTGTCCCAAAGAGATCTTAGTTTAAGAGGGACAAAAACTTATTTTCCACCTTTTCTCTGAGTGCTATAGGATCTACTCGTAGTTTTGCCACACAATGCAAGAATTCATCTACTTTCTTGCCTTCTTTCATACTTAGTGTATGAAGATTTAATTATATATAGGATTTTTGTCAAATTCCTTTCTTTATAGATGGTGGAGAGAGCGTCTTAGGCCTCCTTTTATTTTGTTGCATCTCGTATGTGTGGTTGCACCTCATCAGAAATGTTGAGTATGATCAATATCAAGGATTTTTCATCAGCCTTGTTGGTGTGGGGTACTTGCCTTGTCATCTCAGGGGAATTTCCACATCATGTGGTGATTCATCTGACTTAGGTGAGATCATAGGTCTTAGGTGTCTTAAGGGGTATGATAGATTTTATCATACGCGCCAGTCTGCGTTAGTGCATCATACATGATTTACTTTATATTTATGGAGTATAACTCATCTTCTCCCTTGTGGAGGTATGATGGTATTGCATTGGGATTTACACAGGAATCCTATTTGTACCTTTTTGTAATCTATGAGAATGAATAAACCCTTTTATTTTGCATGCACATTTTCATGGTTGAATACTTGCTTACTACATAAAACTCTATCATGTTGTCTTTCAAGTGAAACTCAGTTGATGTGTGTACCATCTCACTTGATCCTTATTCTTGCATTCTCTCACATGGTATCAGAGCATGTTTTTGGGTTTCGTGTCACTCTCTGTCTTATGTTGCCTACTGCTCTCAATTTTGTGTTCTTACTTGTTTTGTGTGCAAGCTTCGTAATCATTTTCCCATTCGTTTTTTACTTACATTAATTTTGGTTTTATTTTGGTTTTACATTTGTTTTGGAGTGTGCTTGTTTTGTGT
Organism: Taxus chinensis; assembly: GCA_019776745.2. Classification (NCBI taxonomy): domain Eukaryota; kingdom Viridiplantae; phylum Streptophyta; class Pinopsida; order Cupressales; family Taxaceae; genus Taxus; species Taxus chinensis. The sequence continues at coordinate 281,731,747 of CM034150.1, read as the reverse complement.
ATTTTTTTGTGGTTACAGGTGTATTTTGCACATTTGAATTACAACAGGTTGATTTGGAGTTCACCGAGTTCAAGTTCAACAAGTTTGAAGTAGTGTAGTGTTTGTTTCCTTGGCCTAACTAGGCCCCAGCTTGCCGAGTTAGGTGGCTCTGCCTCCCCATCCAATATTTTTTCTTCATTTCTTCTCACTCACTCACCCTAACAACCACCTCTTCCTCCAGCTTGTCTTGGAACCCCTGCCTTCACCTCCTTGGGAATGCATCCAAGCTGCTTATCACCTGTTTTTCATCAATCATGATATGTTGGCTTGCCATTTTCTCATCCTTTCTATTGTGCCCACTGTTGACCTTGCCCTATTTTGCTTCAAGCTCTCTGTCTTGACTGTGGCTATGTTTGACCCTACATTCTAGCTCCTCCCCGATTATGTTATTTTGTTGAGCTCCTGCGCATTCGTCTCTCACCCTTGTCTGGTTCAGATCAACTTGGCCCGTTGGTTGCCTTTTTCGTTTCCCTATACTACATGCATTCCAAGCTCCCTTGTCCCACCTACCTCCAAGCCAACTTGCCTCTATCTCCTTTGTGTTCTCTTCGACCTCGACTAGTAGCCTATTACATCCATTTCATGCCTTGTTTCTTGCCGCATGAAGCTCACCTGCACCCTTTATCCATCTTGTGCTTCTTTCTCGGTGCCAACTCACCGACATGTGGAGCTCACCTACCTATAATCTCAGACCTGTATTACCTTTGTTAAGCTCACCACTACCCCTTCATCTAGTCATTTCCTCAGCCACCATCTCATCTCACTTGGTCTTTGTGCCCACCTTGCATCTCGTGCTCTTGTTCTCTCAACTTGATGCGTGGAGACTTGGCATCTCACCACCAACTTTTTGATCAACTCAGACATGGCTCACCCATCCTCGAAGTCATCTCATCTGCCCATGCAACTTGACCAGCTCACCCCTCATCCATCCAGCTCGCCAAGATGGGTTGGATCCCTCTTGACCCTAAGGTATTTTTCTCCCTCATAATTTTTTACTCATTTTTTCCTTTTAATCTAGTTTTTAATAATTAGAATAATTTAATTAAGAAAAAATAATTTTGAAAAATATATATTCTTAAGGGGGAGTGCCTTTTTTTGGCTTCGTTATAGGGTTATTGGGATTTTTTGGGCCGTTTTTTTGGCTCATCGTCATTATAGTTCTCTTCTTCACTTGCAGGATAATGAGTGCATCCGCCACATCCTTACAGCAAGATATCCCCCTTATGTGATGTGAAACACTTTTTCTCACACGGAACTTTGTGTTGTCCCATAGTTCCTTGCTTACACCCTTTTGTTTTTGTTTACATGATGTTAGTTACTTCTGACTGTTTATTGCGGCCTCCACTCTTGCGCAATTTTTCTTCTACTACAAGGTGAGTGATCAATTTCTTTCACGTCATACGAACACACCTTATTATAACCAACACACTATTTATAAAGTGCCACAAGTAGGGGGGTTATCATTTTTCTTGGATTTTGTATTACATGTAAACGCATTCTCAGTTGAGTCCAACGTCTTGCAACCTTGTTTGTGTTCTCACATTCTCGGATGAGTCTGACGTTGCACCCTTATTTTCTTGTATTCCGGATGCATTTTTGGCTAATTCTGATGTCCATTTGAGCATGTTTGTCCTTGTGACTCTTATGTGATTCTTTCTCTTTTCATAGATGCACCATAGAGAATATTTTTCCCAGACCTACACTTCATACAACCATTAATGCATCACATCCTATTCCACTTCTTCTTAGTAGAGATAATTATGCACTGTGGCATTTGAGCATCGAATGTTTCCTTATTCGTAATGACCTTTATCTCTACTTATATGGATGAGTACCTTCCCCCAACGATCCTTTTCAGTTTGAAGACTAGCTTAACACTTGTAGCATGGTCATTGGTCATTTTTTGACGTGCATTTCCAAGCCTCTTCACTATCATGTGGTGAACACAGAGTGTCCTCTCACAGTTTGGAGCATTCTTCAGTTCTTATTTGGAGACCCTTCAGAGATTTTTGTTGTTTCTTCTTCTACTAATATATTTGTTTCCTCACCTTCTTCATGTGACGACAATTCTTATAACAAAGATTTGCATCTTCCTTTCCCTAATGACGAGATTTGTTCTTCTAATTCTAAAGACGAGAGTACTTATGAGGACCCATCTCCTCCTCCCGATCACCTTCAAAGAATGTTGAACCCCCTCTTTTCCCATCAGACATTAGGAATTCTTGTTCCTAGTCTCATACTCTCATTAAATTTTCCTCCTTTTAACTTCTAATGTGTGAGGATATTTCCACTCTTCCTTCTATAGGTTTTTCAGAGGATTCCTTCATCTCCTTTTCTAAGAATTATATCACTTACAATTTTTCAGATATTGTCATTGATCCACCTTTATTTTTGGATCCTCTTTCTATTGTTGTGGGGGTTGTTGCTTTGCGTTCACTTCACTTGGACATCCTTTCAGTGGATGGTTCCCTCTCTCACTCTAATATTTCTACTTTAGCATTGGCATTACCTTCGATTTATTTGCACTTATTTGTTAGACCTATGTCACATTTACGTGGACTAGATTAAGAGTTATTCATACTACTGCCTTCGTTATCCTTCGCAGACTGGTTAAACTCTATTTTTGTTCTTCCTAAGGGAAGAAACATTGTTCAATACGGATGGATCTTCTTCAGTCTACAAGATGAAGACCACATCATCGACACTCTTCTTGGAGAGTTCATAGAGTTGCAGATTTTAGATCTGGTTGTGGCTCCTCATCTTTGTTTGTCTCTTTTGTCTCCTTCCTCTCTTTTCTTATTCTTCTAGAAAAATTACAATTTGTACATGGGTACCTTATCAGGCCTTTAATTTTTGGGACCCATTTAACACATCTTTCTTATTTTGTTAGGGGATTCATCTATCTCTTATAAGTGGATGTTTTTTCCATTGGGTTTCCTCCATTACTTGAGATCCTTGTTGTATATGGGTACTGTACACACCAAAAATTGCATGTGCTACACTATCGAAAAACTGGTTACAAAATTCCCCAATGATGATTCAAGTCCTTTTAAGAAGGTGTTCGAGCTCCAATTTCCATTCATAGTATATATTTTTTGCCTAGACGTCTTTACTTAGCCTTCTTGTGATTTTCTAGCTTCTTGCGTCTTTCTGCGCATGTTTTGGCCTTTAGTGCCAGGACCACTGCCCTGCCTGGGCAGCGGTTCTGAAACCACCACCCAAAATAGGGTAGCAGTCCTGAAATTGCTGCCCTTCATAGGACGGCGCTCCTACCAACTTTTTCCAGAATCCTTTTCGTGTGTTTTAACATGCAACGGTTCACTTAATTTCACTTTCTGCATGCATCTATGAGCGAAATTGTCTAAAATTAGCTTTGATTGCTTGGTTCTCCTTACTCCTATTTTAAATATATTTAATCGGTTGGAACTACTCCTTCTTACCTTATACATAAAGACACCTCTCATCCTCCATTCCTATATATTCCATGCTTGTATTCAAGTAAAAGGCCTGAGAATTTTTGTGTATCTTGCATTGAATTGCTGTTATGATCTTGCTAGGAATTACATAGCCAAGCTATGATCTCTTGTGTTATCTCTCTTCTACCTGCATTGCATCTGGACTGTCATCAAGTTGTCATTGCTCAAGCACCATTCTCTTATTGTTGTTCTTACATTCCCAATCACTTGGACTCACATGAACAATCAGAAAAAGAAAGGAACATATTGAGGGGATAGATACAGACACAACCAAATTTGCCAAAGCTCTTGCTTGTCCAGGTTGGAATTGTGTGTTTGTTTGCCTTGTTTGTCAAATTGTCGATTTCAAATCACTAGTTTTAAATATTCATATCAAATAGAGTAGAAAATCATTCATTTCAATAGACTTAGTCAATCACAGGTAAATCCAGTCATTAGTAAGATTGCCTCTTTAACATTACCAGGGAAGTTGTGAGGAACAATAGCCCCTTTCAGGGTCATGATTTGTTCTTCACCTCTGAGGTAGGGTTTAGAGGGTTTTGATTAGATTAGGTTATTTTATTTAGATCAAATTCATACATTTGCACAAGCAACCAGCTACATCCAGTTGATTACTTGTCTTTAGTTTATTTATTAGATTAAAATGCATTGCTTAAAAGTTAGAAAAGAACAAAAAGATTTCCTTTGATAGATTAGTTTGCTTTTATTGCTTTGATCCAAAATATTGTGAAAACTCCAAAAACATAGATTATATTTCCTTCAGTAATTAGTTCGCTTATCAAAAATTATTTTATTTCATTCTGTATGACCATCAATGGTCCACAATAGGAAAATACATACAACTGTGATTCCTTGGTCCCACAACCCAACAGGCTAGAATTGATAACTGACATTGATACCAATTTGCATTTGGTAGTCTTACGCACACCTTTAACTTTTGCTGAGAAAATAGAACAAGTTAATATGCTAAATATTGTTGTTAATCAAGCCTACGACTATTGGACTTCTCCTGGTAATAGGATTTGATTACGTGCATAACCATTCAAGGGCCACAACCCCCACGACTCTTTGGTTGTGATCCTCAAGTCCCATAACCCAAAAACCTTGCTAGTTAGTTAGACATTGACACTAATTTGCGTACATTAGTATTCAGATTTTCACCACTTCCACTAGATATTATTGAACAGTTTTCCTTACTGAACATAGCAGTCGATCAAGCTAAGACTTTCTGGACCAGACTGGAAAATCACTCATAAATACCTATGGCTCCACAACACCTCTCATTCTTACTTCCATGTCCTTGCCTGGAAATCTATACGAGGCACCTGCATGTCATTTTCCACGTGTTCAACAACTGACAAACAAAATCTCAGCTGAGATTGATATTGATTGGATTCTACGAACAATAACTATTTCAGACCGAGCCATCACACCACTTCAAGTTAGGAGAGCATTCTTTGCTTTAGACTCGAATATCCTCACATTGCGTGTTGAAGATATAAGATTTCCTAATTAGCTTGATCCCCATCACCACACTCACATTCAAACTCATTCTACACCGGCTGTCTTGGTACGACCTCGAGAGGTCGAGTGCGAAGAAGCTCACGTGTTTATTTTCTGTTGTACAGGTACCTCATTAGGTGTAGCTATTGAGACCTATTTCTTATTTCTAACTTTCCACCTCATCCTAAGTTACGATGAAGGGGGATGTTAGTGTGGGGTACTCGCCTTTTCATCTCTAGGCATTGCCACATCACGTGGTGAGTCATCTCACTTAGGTTAGATCATAGGTCTAAGGTGTCTTAGGGGGTATGACAGATTCCATCATAGATTTTTTCATACACGTGAGTGTGTGTAAGTGCGTCATATAGGTGTTACTTCCATTTCTGGAATATAACTTGTTAGGAAATAAGAGATAAAATATACGGAATAATCCCTTACAGAATCGCAATAGTAGAAACTAATATGCAGAAAATATTACAGATCACAAATAAAAGTGTAGAATAAATAACACAACATAGAGACAATATTTAACGTGGTTCACCCAATTTGGGCTACGTCCACCAAGAATCACTTGCTCAAATTTTATTACAAGCCTCCACTCTCTCAATACAATACCCAGATTTGTTTGGAGCTATGCTCAACAAACTCTACAGAATTCACACCTGAATTCAAAACACATCTGTAATACATTTTCTTGTACATCTATCATATGCATAAGACCATATAAATAGACAACTACTTAAGCAGTTTGATACAAAACCGTGGGTATTAAAACCAAGGGCAAAAAACCGTGGGTATCAAAACAATGGGCAAAAGACCGAAAAACCATGGGCCCAAAAACAGCCCATAACGGTTACCCATTACCCATGGGTTAATAAACCACCCATGAAAATTTGCTTCGGGGGCTTCGCCCCCGAACCCCCTTTCATCGGGGGGCTTCAACCCCCCAAACCCCCCTGACCCACTCACCGGCGAGCGGGACCGCCGTAAAAATACCCGAGTGTAACACATGGAAGGTGTATCATACTCTAACATGAAAATAGGCTCCACAAACATAACAATCTCCCACTTGGAGACTAGTTTCCACTGAGCAATCTTCTCAACCCTTCACTGTCATCCGCGAAGGCCAACCAAAGCTGAACATAGCTTTAGTTTATCCCTTGTGACCACCTTGGTCATCATTTCTGTAGGATTCTGACTGGTATGAATCTTCTCCAACTTCAACTTATCTTCCTCCAAAGTTGTCCTGATGAAGTGATATCTCAACTGTATATGCTTCGTTCTGGAGTGGAAAGCAGAGTTCTTAGCTAGGTGTATAGCACTCTGACTATCACTATATAGCTTACAATCCTCCTGCTTATGCCCCAACTCCTCAAGGAATTGTTGTAGCTAAATCATCTCTTTGCTTGCCTCTGTGGCAGCAACATACTCAGCCTCCGTGGTTGACAAAGCCACCATCTTCTGTAGTCGTGAAATCCAGCTCACTGCTGTCCCACCTACAGTGTAAATATAACCTGTTGTGCTCCTCCTGCCGTCTACATCTCCAGCCATGTCTGAATCTACATAACCACGTAAAGTGGTGTCTGATCCACTATAGCACAAAATTGTCCCCATGGTTCCTCTCAAATACCGAAGGATCCACTTTACTGCTTGCCAATGCTCTTTACCTGAATCACTCATAAATCTACTCACAACTCCCACTGCATGGGCAATATCAAGCCTAGTGCACACCATAGCATACATCAAACTGCCAACTGCTGATGAGTAAGGTACCTTTGACATCTGGTTTCTTTCCTGCTCTGTCTTGGGACACTGCTCCTTTGATAACTTGAAATGTCCTGCCAAAGGAGTGCCAACCGGTTTAGCATCCTGCATGGTTAAACATGTCCAATACCTTCTTAATGTACTCTTCCTGAGATAAAGTCAACTTTCGTTCCTTCCTATCCCGAGTTAGCCTCATACCAAGGATTTGTCTGGCTACCCCCAAATCCTTCATATCAAAGGATTCACTTAGTTGTTTCTTGAGTACTTTTATTTCCTGCATGTTTTTACCTGCAACCAACATGTCATCAACATACAAACATAGGATAATATAACTTCCCTCCTCAAATTTCTTTGTATACACGCAATGGTCAGAATGACATCTAATATAACATTGCTCCATCATGAAGCTATCAAAATTCTTATACCATTGGCGTGGAGCTTGTTTCAGGCCATACAGGCTCTTCTTCAACTTACACACCATCTCCTCTTTACCTTTGACTTCATATCCTTCTGGCTGCTGCATATATAGCTCCTCCTCCAAATCACCATGGAGAAATGTAGTCTTTACATCTAACTGTTCTAAGTGCAAGTCTTCTGTTGCTACTATTCTAAGAACAGTTCTGATAGAAGTCATTTTTACTACAGGAGAAAAATCTCATCAAAATCTATACCTTGTTTATGTGCAAACCCCTTGACCACCAACCGGGCCTTATATCTTTTCTTTCCTCCTTCATCTTTAACTTTGTACACCCATTTGTTCTGCAATGCTCTTTTGCCTTCCAGTAGCTTCACCAAATCCCAAATCTGGTTCTCCATGAGAGACTTATGCTCCTCATACATGGCTTGCTCCCACTTCTTACTTGCATCTACCTGCATTGCTTCATCAAAGCTCTCTGGCTCTCCACTATCAATGAGTAATAAATAATAAAGAGAAGGAGAAAACCGTTTAGGTTCTTTTCTTACCCTAGAAGACCTCCTCACTGTAGGAGTTTGGGGTTCTTGTTGAGTAGGTTCCTGAACTGATTCATGGGTCACTTTCCCATCCGGAAGATTCTCTACCACTGCATATTCTTTCTTGGACTCTTCCCTGTTTTCCTGCAACTGTTGCTTATACATGACTTTCTCATTAAAGACGACATCCCTAGACCGAATGATTTTCTTGTCCTTAAGACTCCAACATTTAAACCCAAAGTCATCACCACCATAACCAATGAAAGTACATTTTTATGATTTAGCCTCTAGCTTGGTCCTATCATCCTTGTCTATATGAACAAACACTTCACATCCAAAGACTCTAAGAAATGAATAATCAACTTTCTTACCATACCATGCCTCCTCAGGTATGCTTCCATCCAAGGCACTTGAGGGTCCAATCTGTTTATCAAGTACACAGTTATTCTGCACCGCTTCTGCCCAATTAAAGAAATGAGGCAGTCCTACATGTAACCTCATGCTCCAAGGACGTTCCATGATTGTTCTGTTCATCCTTTCTGATACCCCATTCTACTGCAGAGTTCCTGGAACCGTCTTTTACCTGCGGGCTTCCATTCTTAGGACAGTAATCATTAAATGTCATTGTTTCAATACTCCCCTCCATTATCTGACCTGAGACATTTTAGCTTAAGACCTGTTCCGATTCTCTACCAAAGCTTTCTGATTTAACAAAAGTGTCAAATACATCAGATTTGTGTCTAATACAGTAAACCCAAACTTTCCTTGTTGCATCATCAATAAAAGTAACATAATAACTTGAACCCCCAAGAGATGATACTAAGTCGGCCCCCACACATCAGAATGTACTAGCTCTCAGTTACTCTCTTTAATTCCTAGGTCCAACATTGAGAAACCTTACATCGCTTCTGTTTCCCATATATGCAGTTTTCACAGAAATCCAAACCTGTTTCTGTATATCCAGGAAAGTGTGATTTCCTTATGATGTTCAAGCCCTTATGGCTCATATGACCGAGCCTATAGTGCCATAGTGTTGCATCTGCATCTGAAATTTCTGCATGTGTGCTTTCAATTTATACAAGTTTGGATTGTGTTTAAGGGAGTTGCTTTCCAAGATATTCTTCTTTAATGCATACAGCCTTCAAACATCAACCCAAATTGACATTATTAATGGCAAGGATTGATGACCCTCATCAGCAACATTCCCTGGCTTCATGCCTTCGATTCCATATCAAGGTAATCAACAAAATAATGCCTATGTGGAGAAGCATGGAAAGAAGCCCCTGAATCTAAAACCCAAGATTCAGTAATATTGTGCAAAGAAAGAATCAAAGCATCCTGACATATATTACCCGTTGCCACATTTGCCTCCTTGTTTTCTTCCTGTTGTTTCTTCTTATCCCGAAGCTCCCAACAGTCCTTCTTTGCATGCCCATGCTTTCCACAATTCTAGCATACAATCTTGTTCTTCGATTTTGACCTTGCCCAATCTTTTGATTTTCCACGGTTTCCTCTATTCTTCTGTCTCCCTCTAGTTTCCACTGTCAAAGCATTCCCTGAAGGAGAAGATTCCCCAGAGCTTTTTCTTCGCATTTCCTCGCTTAGAATCACCCCTACAACATCCTCAAACTTCAACTTCGAGTTAGCTAGAACTGAGTTACTTACTGCCATTACTAGGTTATTCCAACTCTCAGGTAAAGAGCACAGAATTAATAAAGCCCTAACTTCTTCATCAAATTATATTGTAACCGAAGCTAGCATATTCACAACCGTCTTGAAATCATTTAAATGATCTACTACTGAACTATTCTCAAACATCTTCATATTAAACAACTTTTTCATTAAAAATATCTTATTAGAGGCAAAGGGTTTTTCATACAACTTCCCTAATGCATCCATTAGATCTTTTGTAGTCTTTTCCTTTGAAACATTAAATAATACCAAGGATGCAAGACACAGCCGAATCGTTCCAAGTGCCTTCCGATCCAACAAATCCCATTCCGCATCTATCATACTCGAGGGTTTGTTCACCTTCTCAAACAACGGAGTATAAAGATCCTTTTGATAAAGGTAATCTTCCATCTGCATCTTCCAAAGACTAAAATTCTGTCCGTTGAATTTATCAACCCTAGATCTTCCATCATCTGCCATAGCTCCCACTCAAGATAAAATTTTCCCTGCGATTCAACACTTCAGCAAACCAAACCAGGCTCTGATACCAATTGTTAGGAAATAAGAGATAAAATATGCGGAATAATCCCTTACATAATCGCAATAGTAGAAACTAATATGCAGAAAATATTACAGATCACAAATAAAAGTGTAGAATAAATAACACAACACAGAGAGACAATATTTAACGTGGTTCACACAATTTGGGCTACGTCCACCAAGAATCACTTGCTCAGATTTTATTACAAGCCTCCACTCTCTCAATACAATACCCAGATCTGTTTGGAGCTATGCTCAACAAACTCTACAGAATTCACACCCGAATTCAAAACACATCTGTAATACATTTGCTTGTACATCTATCATATGCATAAGACCATATAAATAGACAACTACTTAAGCAGTTTGATACAAAACCGTGGGTATCAAAACCAAGGGCAAAAAACCGTGGGTATCAAAACAATGGGAAAAAGACCGAAAAACCATGGGCCCAAAAACAACCCATAACGGTTACCCATTACCCATGGGTTAATAAACCACCCATGAAAATTTACTTCGGGGGCTTCGCCCCCGAATCCTACCAGTACATGTGCTACAAATAACAACAATAATGGAAATAATCAAAGAAACAACAACTTCTCACCCCCGGTAAACGCTGTGGATTTTAATTGTCCTCAACAACAACATCAACAACCTCAGTGACCAATTCAAAGCATGATATCACTGACTCCTCAACAACCTCCAACGATTCAACAAAGAGTGCCCAGGAAGGGTACTTCCCCATCAACGGGTGATGTCATTTCAGCTTTGGTAGACAAATTCAAGGAGTTAGAGATTGCACAAAATTTTCAGAATTCATACGTAGGGCAACTAGCAAACTTCTCCCTACCCACAGAATTACTAAAAAATACGTACTGCATCGAATCCTCCACTTTATAGGAGCACTCAAAACCAAAGAGATCTACTTACGGGGACGGGCACCTTGGGTATTCCCCTCAAGCCATATATTGATGGTTTCAATAGACATCAGCCGAAAGTGCATGACGCAAGAATGTCATACCAGCTGGAAATGCAACTGATGAGGCCATAAATTGGCCATAAATTACCCTTATTTTGTCCTTCCAAGTTACCTTTGAAAGATAGATTTATAAATTACCCTTATGTAATCTAGAAACTTATAGTTTTCTTAAGATAGAACCCAGGACATACACCTTGTTCACTCTTTAGAAATGCCTTATCTATTTTGTTGACCAGTCTTCTCCGTTATTTGGGAACAGATGCAAAGTGTTGTGTATGTAGGCCATAGAGAAAAGATAATGCTAGTATTGGGAAAAGTGTAATTGATCATGGATCCCACATCGTAAACTCAAAGGATGGTTTCAGATTTATATTTCTCTCAAAAAATTATGCAAGTTCAAAAAAAGAATCATCTCAATCCAATATCATATGCAAAAGTTATAGATGTTTTAAGTTAGCCCATGGAACTCGCGAGCTTAGTTCCAGAAATCATAGAGTTAGTTCTAGAACTCGCAGGCATAGTTCCAAAAATTGCAAACTTAGTTTCAGAACTGGCGGGCCAAGTTCAAAAACTCACAGATTGTGACAGTTTTTAAGGAGTTGTGAAAGATCAGTTGAACCCAATCAAAAATCTAAGAGATTTTTTTGTTCATAGCAATGTGTTTAACAAAGGACCTCATTCATATTCGCTACAGGTTTTACCAATGAAGAGAGATCTAACTTTTAGTGAGCTGCATGTCTGAGGAAAAGTGTATCATGATGAGCGCTAAAAGTTTTATAAACAAAAATAGAAAATTCAAATGGAAAATATGAGAGGCTTATGACCATAACATTAGTGATCTAACCAAGACCTCATTCACCATTTGCAACAAGTTCTACCAATAAAGATCTATCTGAACTAATAGTACCCTGCAGTCCTAGGAAAAAGCATATCAAACAAGCATCAAAAGTTCCACAGTCAAAAACAACAAAGTCTAATGGAAAATCTCAGAAATGTATTTGATTAAAATCGTATTTTGAGGAAAATCCTCCTTCCAATAATGCAAAGGAATAAAATAGTTATAGATTCTTGTTACTGAAAAGTAAGGAGAAGATTTGGGAGTAAATCTTCCTCAAATAAGTGAGATAAGCCTTTGACTCCAATAATATATCTCTCTCCATATTTTTTGGAGATGGAGATCTTAGTTGTTAGGATTAGACATAAAGATAATATTATATTGTATCTCCCACAATAAGGAGTTGGTTGGATGCATAGCTCATAGGGGTGCAACCTTCCATATTTGTTTCTGTAATTCTTGGATTCTACCAATAAATAAAGATTGGTAAAGTGTTTCCAATCTTTTAAGTCAATGATATTCTGCAAGTTCAGAATTAACAATAGAATTAAGTCCTCTTCCAAGGAATGAGTTGGCCACTCATTCCAAGGAACATGGATCAATGTGTCAATGTTTGTTTCTTTATTTCTGAAGTTTCTCCTTTTGACACAAACTTCTGATTTCATGTTATGAGATCCTTCTTCAGTACAATTCTTGATGTGAAACCTGCAAGTGTCATTTTATATTTCAGTCATTTTTAATTCAGAAATTTCATTCATGCAAGTTATCGGTTATTTCATGCAGGCCTTTATTTATGACAGTGTGACTTCCTTTATGCAAGTGAGTTTACATTTATGCAAGTGTGCATTTAAATTTCTGCATCGTGTGCTTTCAATTTATACAAGTATGGATTGTGTTTAAGGGAGTTGCTTTCCAAGCCATTCTTCTTTTAATCCATACAGCATTCAAAGGCAATCAACCCAAATCCACATATATTCCATGGCAAGGATTGATGACCCTCATCAGCAACATTCCCTGGCTTCATGCTTTCGATTCCACATCAAGGTGATCCAAAACCCTTATGTACACATGTATTCTAAATCTTCACAGGGGGACATGTATACTTACCCAGAACCGTATGGTCAACCGCAGGGGATGTCATATACCCCAACAAATTTTTATGCTGTCCCATTTCAGCAACCGATGCAGCCCCTACCTCCCCAACAAGGACCTGCAATGTGTGGAAACATACGCAATGGGGATTTATTCTAAATAGCTCAAGGAACCCCTACGACTTCTTCAGTTCAGACAGTCATGCTCCCGAGACCCTTGATTGAGGTTCCAAAATTCACATGGGATGGCGATCCTAAGGCCCACATGAAACCGTTATGCAATGGCCATTCGAGAGATAGTGTCCCATGGGACACAGTCATTGTGAAAATTTTCCCTAAGACACTAGAAGGTATTGCTCTCGACTGCTACTATAGGAGACCTGAGGATTAAATACACTCGTACAAGCAACTCCCCTATTAGATTTTATCAAATATTCTGATATGGGACAAGCTTCTAAGGACTGGAATCAGGGAATTCCTTCATATCAAATATTTACACAATGAGGTTTGCAGCCCACTTTATTGAAAGGTGACTACGAGTTTTCTACTCCTCTACAAGCGCTCCAGATATGGATACAAATGGAACTTTGTGATTTGTTCCTCAACTCTCTCAATAAAGAGACAAAGCAAGAGCTTCAAAATTTTCCGCTAAGTAGCTATGAAGAGGTGCTAGAGGGTGCTCCGTTTTGAATGACCAAGCGGCCATTGACAGTGGTCGCAAGACTTATGGAGCTAATCGAAAGTTAGTCACTCCCAGGCAAAATGATCTCAGTTACTTCAACAACACAAACAATAATTAAGGACCAAAGATCCTTAATAAGAATCATGGAGCCATAACTGACGGTGTGACTGACCAACCCAAAAAATCCTAATGTTGTAAATTTTACCAGTACATGTGCTACAAATAACAACAATAATGGAAATAATCATGAGAAACAACAACTTAGGTCACCCTCGTAACTGAGATAATGTGGCATCCTCAATATTAGGGTGTCCTCAACAACAACATCAACAACCTCAGTCAACAAAGATGAACACTGACCCCAAGCCCTAGTCATGAAACCCAGGAGCTGAGTATCCCTACCAACTTTACAAAACCAAGGGCAAGGATTCCAAAATTTTATTTATAACAACTAGCAACCAAACAATAATCGTAGTTTAGAACCACAAGGAGCATTAACCAAAGCTTGCCTCAAGATTATGATCTCAACTTATATTGTGGTTTCGACATTAGGGTTCACACAGCATGACTGCATTTGAATTGTTGTCACGATTAGTAACAAGTTTTATGGGTACAGCATTTTCCAAAGGACTAAAGATAGTCCTATTTGTTGACATTTTTTTGGCAAACCCAACAACTACCCACTCAAAACTGCCTACATGGGACCTACTATTATCTCCGTTATGAACACACCGCTAGGGGTCTTAAGAATGATCCTCTTCCCACACGTACCAAAGAGCAATGGTAGATATAGATCCCATGACCTTATTCGAATAAACGTATTGTGGATATCCTATGTGGATGACCTTCTATGATCAAGGGCTAAGGTTAGGAAGCATTATGACCACCTAGAGGTTCATTGTGGCATCCTTTCTTTCTTAATGGAGTACGGTTGCCAACATTGAATCTAGAGAAATTGTGGGGTTCAGTAGAGTTAGATGTTGAACCCCAAATTAACTGGGTTACCACAAGAACTTCATGAGGAATTGATTCTTCGCAACCAATCCCAATTTATTTGGCTATGTGCTAGAAAATGGTTCCGCCATCACGCTAAGCAAGCTGGTAGGGGCTTATGACCTGATTAGTGATCTGGGAAACTCAGTGACCTTTTCACACAGGTTCGTCCCTGAATTGGATCTACTGAATAATTACCCTGCTCAATCAGAGTCACTCTATTAGAAGTGCTATTGTCTCAGACATTTGATTGGACAGAAGACCTCCCTCGAGGCCTTTGAGGTAAAGATAAACGATTCACATTAGACCATCCCACGTTATTCCTCAATGGCAGCCTGAGATCAGATATTGGGTTTATGATCTTGACATTAGCACGATGCCCATCGATGATCCGCTGGCCTCTATGATAGCTTATAGGGGATGACCCATATTTGAGAGCGTGCAATTTTGGATTTACAATAAATATGTAAAGTGTTGCAATGATCAATGATGACACATTACACCCACATAGAACATAGAATCCCTTCTCTTTAGTCTTTGCAAAAATTAGGGGTATGAGGAGATGAATTATCTCCTCGACATCAAGAACACGTTGAGACAGTATGATAGCCTCAAGGCAACGTCAATCGCATACATTCCTCATAGTATTATCGGTTGTTCTCAGAAGGCGGGGCGGTTCATAGACAGTACTAATGGGTGAGTTTTAGCTAACATTTGTAAGAACAGGAAATTCAAATATAATTTGATCCTTAGCCATCCTTGTGATCCACCGCATAAAGCTAACAATCCCCTCCACTGGATATTCTCAGGAGGATTTAGATTCTTGCCGATTTAGGGAAGTGTACTTTGTCACACAAGGTGATCTAGGCCCCCTATCTCTGTACATACATTTGGTATAACTTAAAGAAGAGGTCGAGGGTTCAATCATGGAGTTTGAGCTTCCCACAGATCAGGGGAAACAAACCTGCAAGTGTGGTACCAGAAGAAAAGCTAGTCCCTACGACATCAGTTAGAAGTCATGGGGTTGATTGAGGTAATTATGGTGGTCAACTGCAGAGCCTTTGACAACCGTTATTGTTAGAGATAGTGTTGACGTAGAGGAACCACAACAAGATATTTTATGAATCACATAGCATGGTATGTGGAAGTCATTTTCCCATACTCCTCGCCACTACTCAAAAGATACATCGGATGGGCTATTTTTGGCCCATACTCTAGGACACGACACAATAGATTCTCTGTGCGCAGATGCCACAAATGCCAAGAGTTCTGCCACGGTATCCACAGTGACCGAGCTAAAAGGAGAAGCTTTACAAAGGAATCACAACCCAACGTCCATCTTCCACGTGAGGTCTAGATTTGTTAGGGAAATTCTCTCCGTTGTGAACGGATGGCCAGGTGTCGTTCATAGCGTCGATCATCAGGCATGAATCCTTTACCAAGTCGCCTAGAAGGAAGGATTCTTACCTTTTTCTTTCTTGGTAAATTTGTGAATGCAGCAAAGTTCATGGGGCTGAACTATGAGGCTCTCTTATGTAGGTTTCATTGTAACTGAGATAATGGGCATCCTCAATATTAAGGTGTTGGATGATTCACAACTAGTCACAAATCAAATATCCAAAGTATATGAGACTAGAGCTGAGCATCTACAACTTTACAAAACAGATATCCAAAGTATTTGCATAGACTTCTGGTGGAATTTGGGGCATTCCAAAAACTGGGACATTAACAAGGCTTGCCCCAAAGATGATTTCCCATTACCGTCCATCGACGTTATTGTTGACGCAACAACTGGATTTGAATTGTTGTCTCTAATAGAAGGGTTTTATGGGTACAATCAAATCAAAATCTCCTAGGAGGATCAAGCCAAGACTACGTTTATAACTCCTAAGGGGACCTATTGTTATGTTGTTATGCCATTCGGTCTTAAGAATGATGGTGCCACGTACCAACAAGCAATGACATATATATTCCATGACCTTATTCATAAGATTGTGGAATCCTATGTGGATGACCTTCTAGCTAAGGTCAGGAAGCATTGTGACCACCCAGAAGTTCTTCATGTCATCCTTTCTTTCTTAATCAAGTACGGTGTCACATTGAGTCCAAAGAAATGTGTATTTATTGTAATGAGAGGCAAGCATCTGGGTTACATTATATCTTCACGAGGAATTGATGTTGACCCAGCCAAAATCTAGGTTGTGCTAGAAATGGTTCCGCCATCAGATGAATCTGGTATTAAATGTATTTTATTGGGAAACTCAGTGCCATCCAAAGGTTCGTCCCTGAATTGATCTTTGTTATTCTTCCAATCAACAATTTGTTGAAAAATTATTGCTGCATTGATTGGACAGAAGAATGCAACGAGGCATTTGATTTAGTTAAACGACTCTTATTATCCCATCCCACGCTAATGTTGCCTAGATCGAATCCCCCGTTGATCTTGTATTCATGAGCTATCGATGTTCCGCTGGCCTCTATGTTGGCTTAAGAGGATGACGATAAATGAGAGCGTGCAATTTATTTCATTAGTCAGACGTTGCTTGATTATGAGACACATTACACCCACATAGAAAAAGAATGCCTCTCCATAGTCTTTGCAACAAAGTGCTTAAGGCATTATATGTTGAATCAAGAAACAAGGGTTTTTATTAAGACAAGTCACTTGCATACAATCCTCACACAAGGATCCTTATCTAAGAAGGTGGGGCGGTTCATAACTCTAATGGGTGAGTTTGAGCTAACATTTGTAAATCGGAAATTCATTAAGGGACAAATCATTGTGGACTGATTAGTTGACAATCCATTAGATGGAGATGATCTGGTGGATTTCAACTTTCCCGATGAGTGTGTGTACTTTGTCAAAACCAGAACCCATATCTCTGTATGTCCTTGGTATACCAAAATTGTCAATTTCATCATGGACCATACATACCCAAAAGGGGAAACATCACAACAAAGAAGGCGGTTACACATCATTGCCGCTAATACGTTATTTTGGAACAAGTGCTCTACTGTAGAGCCTTTGACAAAATGTTGTTAAGATGTGTTGACGTAGAGGAATCTAAAAATATTCTTTATGAATCACATAGCATGGTATGTGGAGGTCACTTCGGCAGCCACGCCACTACTTGGAAGATACATCGAATGGGCTATTTTTGGCCCAATCTAGAACACGACACAGTAGATTTTGTGCGCAGATGCCACAAATGCCAAGAGTTCTCCCACGATATCCACATACCAGAACAAGCTTTACAACCAATCACAACCCCATGGCCCTTTTCCACGTGGGGTCTGGATTTGATAGGGAAATTCTCTCCCTTGTCAACGGATGGCCATAACTTCATAATCATGGCCACAGAATACTTTACCAAGTGGGTAGAAGCCATGCCTCTTACCATTGTACATGGATCTGTAATCGCTAAGTTCATTTTGAACTAGATCATTTGTAGGTACGATGTCCCACAAGTGATTATCTCGAATAATGGCACGTCTTTCAAAAATAACGAGGTGTGTGAATTTTGTGAAAAATTTAAAGTAATTCATCACGTTGCTTCTCTCTATTATCCTCAGGCCAATGGAAAATTTGAGGCTATAAATAAAACATTAAATTCCATCCTCCTTAAGACCGTTAAGGAGAACAAACGAGATTAGAAATTAAAGCTTTTTCTGGCCTTATGGGCCTATCGAACATCAGTTAG
Organism: Taxus chinensis; assembly: GCA_019776745.2. Classification (NCBI taxonomy): domain Eukaryota; kingdom Viridiplantae; phylum Streptophyta; class Pinopsida; order Cupressales; family Taxaceae; genus Taxus; species Taxus chinensis. The sequence continues at coordinate 281,713,522 of CM034150.1, read as the reverse complement.
AACAGGGGAAACACCTTTTCTTTAGTGTTTAGTGCTGAAGCGGTTCTCCACTTGAATTCAAAATACCTAGTCTTTGTATTTCACTACATGGGATCCTAGGAGAAGAGGTTTATCGAGAAGCATGACTCTCTCAGTTAGAAATTCTCGATGAGGCTAGACTTAACATTGAACAACAGCACAACATTTACGCTGACCAAATGGCTCGGAAATACATCAAGAAGGTTTACGAACATGAAATATACGAGAGAGATTTGGTATTAAGACTTGATAGCCAGATAGACAAGAAAACCGGCGAGGGAAGGAAATTCAGACCTAGGTGGTTGGGTCCATATCGAGTGATATAAGACTACAAAAAATGGGGCATTTTATCAATGTACACTAGAGGGTGAGGATTTTAGCAAATGCATAAACTCTCTTCACCTAAAGAGGTACTACGCATGATCCAACAACATCTTCATATGTTCATTACTGCATCTCAATTGCATTTTCAATCCTCCTATTCATTGTGTAAAATTGTGAATCAAGGAACTAATTCGTATAGCAATTCCTAGAAACTTATAAACATTGGCAAAACATTCAAATCATATCTCCT